>PNEQ01134123.1:0-50055 GCA_003012365.1 Medauroidea extradentata
GTATAGCTACTAGCTCTTCTGGTGGAAAGACTCAGCACCAAAGTCTTAATAATCAACGCCATCTAGGAGACGATCAGTAACTACTGGCAGCCCTATCTAGAGGACAACAATAAAACTAATTTAAAAAAACAAGATAGAAGGTTGAGCCAATGAGGGTAGCTAGGTATCAAGACAACGGACATTAAACAAGAAGGTGGGTGGACCGTACACATTTAATTACGAGACACATACTGAACAGATCCGGTGATCCGGCTCCTAGGCTCCTGCAATAGAACCGCCATTACTACACTACTAGTACGATACGAGGTTTTCTTTTGTTTGACATACTGTAATTTTCATGAGTTTGAGACAACACTTAAGTTAATTTAATGCTGAGTTACAACTTACAGCTTACGATCTCTATAAATGTTGTGGTTTCGATGCAAGAAACAGGCAGCTCCAAAAATTTATTTAGTTAAAAAAATACTTTCTACACGAAAATCTCAATTTTAATCTGACAACATTTTATATATAATGGAAAACAGTAATTCGAATTAAAACAATCAAATTAAATCAAAATGAATTTTATAATTTTTTTTTTTCATTCCCTGAAAACTTTGTAAAAGTGGAGCCACCTGGTTATTGCATCCAGCCTTTCGATTGAAGTCTGGAAACCTATGGGCTCTAAGGCCGACTGTTGCTTGATAAAAGCTTGTCTCATTGCCCCTGTGGTATCATTCGTCTCATCCAGGACTCGTCTCAATACAAACGTGATACGTGATACTTTTTATATTAATTTCTTGGATGTCCCAGAGAGCATTACTCGATTTAGAGACTAAACTTTTTTTTGGCGTATTTGCGTGGTTAGTTGCGATATTAATCGTATATCTTCAATCACTGTTATAAACATTAACCAACTTACATATATAAATTATACTTTGTTTTAACATTTTTAAATGCTACCTTCCACCCATTAAAATTTGTAATGTGAAAAAAAAAAAAAAAAAGAGAGAGTGAGGCAACACGATTAAAAAACACTCATAAATTAGAATGTAGAGAATTTGATATACAGAAACATCAAGTTATTGGCTTCACAACCTATTATTGATATTTTAATATTGTTGAATCTATATAATTTACATCTATATCATAATTTAATTTTTTACATAAGGCTTACAAGGTGCGTGGAAATCCAATATTGCACTTCATCGTTTATAGCACTTGTCTTTAATAAATTCCCACGCACTTGATTCATAAAACAAGCTGAGAGGAAAATAATATCGATTAGACAGAAAACCTTCAAAGTTAATATTAAACGTCTCCATAGCTATAACAAAATTTCACAATCAGAAATAAAAACAGTAAAAATGATAATGAAATATAGCCGTGTGTGAACAGATGTAAGCTGTTTCTAAACTATTTCCCTGTAGGAACATTGCTGAACGTGGCATTTAGCGTCTTTAGGGTCTGGCACTGAACCATGTGACTGTGTCTTGAACTCTTCTATGACTACGACTAGAGAAATACTCAGATGTAAATTCTCACTGTACTGTACATGAAGAAGTTCATATACATGTAACCCCTGCGAGTAGATTAAGACTTTCTTAACCAGCCTTAATACCGCGTGACTTTACGAAGTTTTTAATTTTATGTACGCCGGAACGCTCGGGCGCTATTTGAAAGCCATTTTACTGAATTCTGAGAGTTTGATAATTATGATAAAACTACGAAACCTATTTTTTAAAATAAGTCTAGCTTATTTTAAAACACAGTTACATACATTTTATTATACCGTCTCAAACAAATAAAACATATCTAAATACAGTTGCTAATTTCAGCTGATATTCTTACTGACGTCTTAGAAACTCTGTAAAGTAATTCCCTATGAATCTGACTCTTCGTTCGACAACAAGCAGGATTCAATGTTGGGTTTGTGTAAATAAATATATATACTTTTGAATCAACCACAATTTAGATTTTGTAATATTTTTATCGTGTACCGTGACCACTCAAAATATTAGTTTTTGGGTTTTCTTACAAATAAACAGATAATCTGAGCCGAGTATTTAAAAAAAAAAAATTCTTTCATCCTTATAGCTAATGTTTGAAACTTTCGTTACTAGACGACAAAAACACCAAAATATTGAGTGGTCAAAGTTACCCCTCAAGGTCAAAGTAACCCCGGTTTATAGTACTGGTGTGTTTAGCAATCATTGCGAGTTAGTGTACTCCGCGGTATTATACTAGGTCTAATTTTGAAACTTTAAGGCTATTATATGCACTAAGCGAATCGCCGCTAAAATTACTCGAATTCACATACGGACCCATGTTCGACTACTGGGTTTTTCGTAATTTCCCGAAATCACTTCACTCTAGTGCTAGGATTGTTCCTTAACATAGGCCATAGTCGATTCCTCTCTCAGATACTGTCCCTGTGTTAATATGTATTAAACCGTCTGTAATGACCTCGCTTCCGAAGAGACGTGATGTCCAATTAAGAAATTTGAATTCATAACTGCATGTAAACTACTTAAATCCTCATACCTGACCGAATTAAAATTTGTAAATTATGTTTCTCATTTGGGACGCCCATCTAAAAGTAATACTTTACAAATGGTTTCCATGGCCATTGTTAACACCACCTCTGCTTTGGGTTCTAAGCCGTAGTCGTAATTAAAACTCTATAGTCGCATTCCGTCCACACTCCATAAGCATCAGACACAGCACTGATATTAACCATTCCAGTACAAAAGTAAATATAGATCATTGCAGAACAAGAACAAGTAAAGATGAAACATAAATATTTAAATACCCCATCAACACGAGCAGGAATGATGGTTTAAGATAGTCTAAAATGCTTGCAGCTCTCTTTGTGGAAGGCACGAAACTTGGTGGCATAAATAAACCCCGTAACAGGTTTGCTATCCCTTCCATTCGGGAGCAGTCTCGACTGTAATTGGCCGAACATCTCTGCCAACAGAAATCAGGCTCTTTATCACTGTAAAAAAATATAAATGTATTATACATTAAATAGAAGTAATGAACTTATACGGGATATGGGAATTTTAGGAAACCGTATTGTATCATTCCCGTACAAAATTGGTAGTTTCCATGTACTTGATCCTCATACCAAGGCGATTTTAGTTAAATTCTTGGCGGGTTCGGTCCCCGGATTTTCGCATGTGGGAATCGTACCAACGATGCCGCTAGTCGGCGGGTTTTCTCGGGTATCTCCCGTTTCCTCCGCCCGTTCATTCCGGCGCTGCTCCCTGCTCAAATACCGTAACCCATCAACACAGCTAAAGACCTAGATGTTGAGTGCTGACAAAAGTAAATTCATCATCATCATCATCACCTATACTTGCCACTGATTCGCATACTTTAAGGCTCGGTTTCAGTCGCCATATTGAATTTTATTATTTTTCACGTTTTTAAAATTCTGAGAAGAATATGAGATTATACCTCAAATTCTATTACTTTTCGCTACAGTACAGACTTTGCGATATAGCAGTTAACTTATAATTACGCCGCAATTTGTCGGGTAAATTACGAATTAAAAAAAAAATTTCCCACACACATTGCGGTGTAATTATAAGTTAACAGCTAAATCGCAAGGTCTGTACTGTAGCGAAATGTAAACATAATTTGAGGTGTAATCGCATATTTAACATTTTTCTTCTCAGAATTTCAAAAAAGGCGAAAAATAACAAAATTCAACATAGCGACTGAAACCGAGCCTTAATGGGATACGTAACGTTAATAAAAGGTAAATTTCTCCTCAATACGCATGTTCTCAGCACTGATATACGCACGTGTGGTACAGGTCCAAACAATTTCTTACAGGGTTTCCAAGTACTGAGTGTTGTTTGTAATCTCTGGTGCGAGCTACAAATTCCTCCAGTTACAAATTCATACTATCCTCCTACGTTTAAAGCCACGCACTCTTCAGACATTGTGGACACCTGTCAAATAAACGAGATGTCTCCGGAGGATATGCACGACCAATGAGAGCAGTGCTTGCTCTACAGTCCTCAGACTGGCAGCCAACTGTGCAGCACCTGGACGTCGACACAGACGTACCCGGGCGTCCTCTGCTATGTACAACGGCCACAATCCCCATGAAATACTGGTTACGCAACATCAACAACGACAAACGACAAGGAGCGCCTCCATGACTTGTAGGGGAGGGGGAACAAGACCTAACTAATACGTCACATTTTGTAAACTGCAGACAGGCGAAACCCAGCAAACATCTTACTTTACAAATGCATTTTGTTCCTAATCGTTCCTAAGCATATCATCATAGTTTATACTACTATGTAACATATATAAGGTAACTCGGGGGGGGGGGGATGCCAGTCATCCTACAGGTTTCTTAACAATTAAAAAAACTATTTAATATTTATTAATGAAACTTACTACCCATTACTAACATACACAAATATGTCCAACGTAAATTGTAGTCTACTGTATGGTATTTGTTTTGCATATTCATTCACATATTATGTCTTTAATATTCCTTTAGTCTTTTATCTTCATACATATTACCTTATAATTAATTTTTTTTCTCTTTTACTTTGGAACCTAAAAAACTCTAGTGGCTTTTGAAAAAAAAATGGGGAAGGGCTGCAAGTGTCCTTAGTGCACCCTTTCCGCTCTGCTTACGCCCATGAAGGCGCATTCAGTCGGGGAGAAAAATTTACTGTCGTGGACTTATTTCATTATATAAATAAATAAATACTACACTTATTCAAATCACGCTTATTCTCACGAAGGACGCGCAGAAACCTTATAATACTTACGCACACCAAGGCACAAACAAGAAAAACTAGTTTTAATAAGTTGTTGCTGCCTACCAGTAATCGACCAGCGATCACGAAGTAGTTACATTGTATACGGCACAGTATTCACCAAGTAGTGAGACACTTTGTTAGGTTGTATTTAAGAACAAAATAGACTAGAACTTTATTTTTTATTTACATATTTAAACCCTGCGGTCTCTTGGTTTACTGACTCCAATAATGCGATTACACATATTACCAATTGCAATACTAAACTTTTCTGTAATTTTTTGCCTGAAAAGACTAGTAAATAATAATAAAATAATTTATTCCATGCTGTCAACGTACTGTAAACCGGAGTTACTTTGACCTTGTGGGGTAACTTTGCCCCACCCAAAATGTTGGTCTTTATGTCGTTTTGCAAAGAAAGTTTTAAAGGTTAACTATATGTTCAAAGGAAATAATTTCAAATACTAGGTTCCAATTATCTACTTATTTACCACAAGACCCCAAAACTAACGATTTCAGTGGTCAAAGTAACCCCGAAAATGGACAAAGTAACCCCGGTTTACGGTACCACTTGGAGTCAGATTTACATTTATACAATCTGAATGCAAAATAAGAAAATTAAAGTCAGTATACTCTATGATACCATATTGTGAAACTTCACTCTCATTATGTTATTACTCTGGACTCAATGTCATTAATTTTACTTACTATAAAACAAGTAATATAAATAGTAGCATCTACAAAAATAATTTAATGTAATTAAAGTGTGTCCCTATTATCTGCAGCGCTGTGTACAGCACCTTTTCAATGATAATCTTCTGAAATGAAATTACCGGACACCTAAAAATATACTAGTGTTTAAAATCAAGGAAAACCTAATTTTTACAACCACTGATTTTGGTTGAGAAAAATATTTGCAGCAGTTACACCTACAGCTCTGCTCCATGTTAATTGGCAGTATGTTTTTGAGCAAAGGTGTCGTTCATTTGATTGTTCCAACGAAAGTACGGTTACTGCGACAACACATATCTGTGATTTGCAGGTAGAAGCCCAAGACGCCGAGACTTAAAAACATTCAATCTCTGACCACGAAGCAGAGCTGCATGTGTGCACGTCAGGAACTGAAACAAGGCAGGGCAAAACTATTTTCATCAAGAAAACTATGGCTCTTCTAATATTAAATATGGCAGCTATCTTCATGATGAACTTACATTTCTCCTGAATTTGTAAGGCTTCAGCCACATAAGTTAATCTACGGAAATGTGGCTGTATGAAAATGAATTTATTTAATAGCTTCTAAGTGGCGAATTGCTTGATGGTGCTACAATTTATCGTATAACGGAGAATTTTCAATATACCAAGAACCTTCTCCCCGAATCAATTGTTAACACATACACAAAGACGTTGCTTTCTGATTGTAATGATTACATTTCATTAAAATGTTATGAGGACTTTCTCTTGATTCCATGGAAATTTCACCGAACACCATTTATTCAAAAAATTGATGCAATTTTCATTGAGTCTATTATAGAATTTAAGATTATTATTTAAATAATATAATTCTCATAAATAATACCACTACATACTACACTAAAAATTTATTTAGATAACTTATATTTAATATAATTTACTTAACACTTGGCGATCCGATTTTGTTAGAAGCGCAGTAGAAAGGTAAGTAATTTCAGATCTTGCAATATAATTGCACACAATGAGTTTTTCGGAAATACGCGTCGTTTGAACGTTGTTCGTTTATTTGGGCTTTGTGTTAATACACACGAATTCAGCACTGTTGTCTTAAAGATAGTATATGAAAACTTTTTTTATTGATTAATGGAAAGAAAATATAACATCGGCATGTTATTAGTGTTTTCTGGTCAGTTGAAACACTCCGCACTCTTTGAAAGTGCAAATAGAAATAGAAACGCTGAAATTGTAGGTCCATTTCACTTTGTAAGTTAATTTTATCATTACTAAACACTAATATTGTGTTGCACTACGCAAGGATAAATTATATCTCTCCTGCAAACGGAAGTCTAGTTTTATCTCAGCCCAACTACAGAACCAATACACGTGTTAGGAAATTTACCCGATTTATTTTGGAAGATGGATCCTTGTAGAAAATGGCGACAGTTGTACATTGCAACTCTTACTCTTGAATTATTTGAAATTAGAGATTATAATGCAAGCTAATAGTAACAACTATTAATAAAATCACGATTTTTTTTAAACAATGACCAGTGTTGCCGATATCTGCATCATACGGAGAAACAGTAGTAAAACCGACCGCGTACACACAAAATGGGGGTGACCACCATGTAATTACGTACAACGCTTTCATCGCCATGTGTTATGGCTGTTCGATACGGTCATCGTACCCAATAAGTCCTGCTGAACAAAATAAAATTGTCTTGGTACGTTGACCAGCACCCGCTGTTTCTTAAAAAAAATAATCTATAATATAAAAATTAATCGCAAAATGTGTTGGTAAGCGCATAACTCAACAACGCCTGGACCAATTTGGCCAATTATTTTTTTTTTTTAATGTTCGTTGAAGTTCAAAGATGGTTTTTACGGCGAGAAAAATTCGAATAATTGCCGAAAAAAAAACTAAAAACAGTAGAGTTAATTTGAGCTTTATTGCTATTGTTGTTTAAACAATGTAGGTATGTTCCTGTGATCGAGGCCTTAAGCATTCACTCAGGTATTGTATAAAGTTTGTGGTGAGGGAGGGGTGGGGTTACGGGTTCGTATCCCGTGCAAGACTTTGCGATGGGAATTACATGACATCATACAAGCGTATTGCGCGCTCTCTTTACACTGTTATTGAGTACGCTAGCTGTTAAATGCCAGGCAGCTATTTTGCGGTGGAAGCCGCAGCCGGGCAGCTGTTGTATAGAGAAATAAAGATGAATTAAAAAAATAAGTTCTGCAATTAAAGTACGCTTAGCGCAGTGGACTGGACAAATCTGTTTGTATTTGATGTTTTAAAGATAAACAGTGAATATAGTATAATATAGAATATAGTATCACCATCAATTAACACATAACTAAAAGTTAGTTACTCTTTTCTATAGTACATGCGGGCGAAGCCGCAAAGGGACAGCTAGTAATAATATAAAAATAAAACGTACATCATGATTTTAGTTTTCTGGCGGTCATACACGTGTGTAATGTAGGAGGATGTTTTTTGTCGTAAGACGTAGACCTCGAATCACCCTAAAAAAATTGTTAAAAAAACGTGAATATATTTAACACCATTTTCAATATCTTGCAAAAACAGTAAATACTTCCGTTGCGGGTTGAGATACGCAATGAGTTGCAATATAGCTGTTTCAATATTCCACAAGGGCTTATTAATTTACGAGTTTCAGCACACCAGTATAGAGTTAGATTGTGAGCCTTTGAAGCGCATTTCACTCTCCGTGCAAGAAACACCAAACCACCAAGGTACACCTAGGAGAAGAACGTCACTTATATGTGTTTCTGTTTGTTTCTTGCTGCATCAATATACAAAATACACGGTAGGTAGGCCTAAGTGTTTTCTGTACGGTGGTGTACGCCTATTGCCATCAACGCTGGCTGACAAGTAAAATTTTAAATTTTATCATGTGTATGTGTGTGTATAAAACTAACGTTACAAATGTAGCTATACAAGCAGATTTATAAAACGTTTCCTCCGTAACTGAGCCTTCTTTTTTCATGTTTACATTGTTCTCGCTTTCAAAAAGTCTTTGATTGATAGTGCCCATTGTTCTGTGGCTTCTTTCTGAAACACTGGAATTAATAGGAGAAAAAAAAAAGAATTCACTGGAGTGTCGAGTAACGCGTGGTCGTCATCGGAGTTTCGAAGAATGCACAGTTTCTCTGAATGACATAAATAATTATGGAGGATAATTTCCTTTTGCAGACAATATGTAAGTATTGTTAAATTAACAGTAGTAATGTTGAAGTTACAACCGTACCACGTGGTGGATAGAAAATTAAATAATACGTGATAAATATGTCGATCATAAATTTTTACTTCTTGTGGTAAATGAAGAACAGCCAAACTATTGACATTATAGAGGTTATAGTCTACTATCGAGAAATGTTTCTATAGCGGTTAGGTGTAGTCCAATGTAATTTTTTTTTCGTTAGGTTAGGTTAGATTAGGTTGGTTAAAGTTAGGTAACCTAACATAGGGTAACCTAACTTAACTAGATTTTATTTTACGTAGGACTACTTATATCCACTGAAGAACAAGCACCATTTATAATCTACCTATAATGTATACCTATAAAATTAATAGTTTGACCGGTATACGGTGAGTAGGTTCTCGTCACATCACCCCTCCTGTTGAGCAGTTAGGTTAGGTTAAATTAATGAAGGTAACAAAAATTATTAAAATAATTCTGTAGAATACACACAAGTCTAGCGTTAGTTTACATTTCATGACAGTACGTTTTATGACATATTTTGGGTAAAACTCTGTAACGGCTGCGGAGAAAAAACTTAGCAACAATTATTAGTAAACCATAATTAGAGGTTTATTGTATATTTAATAAAATATTACATAAATCAGAGTCCCAAGTTTACATTTTGCTGGAATGAAGTTAGCCGAAGTATAAATTATGAGTTAGATATTAATAAACTTTCAATAACTCAACTATATTTGAATATACAAAAAGACAATAACATAATTAGTAATGAAGTTGAGTTGGGCTAGGTGTAACGCGTGCGGATAACAAACTCCAGGATGCAAGTCCGAATCCAACAGGGTGAATCAATTACTACGATTCCATATCGCTTTGAAAACGAATTGAGTATTGAGTCCCGACTGAGTACGATACCCGTCTACATGCAAATTTTGGATTCGTCAGAAATAGATTTCGGTTCGCTGGACAAATTTGCATGTGGTAATGTTGGTACATTAGACATTTATGTTGGCTGACATGAAATAAATAAATACAAACAATCTGCTAATTTTTATTTCATAGGGAAAGATACTTTTTCTTCCTATAATTAAGCATGCAAAACATGGTTTATTTGAACAGCACCGGTTATCTAATGATTTCTAATAAAACTAACACTTCTTCTGTTGACCGCACACTTTACAATAACGAATACGCACCCGTCAACAGAAAACTGAAGGACGAAACAACTGCCGAGTATGTGTGTTTACTCTTTATTCGTTTTGAATACGATCCACGTTCCCATGGCATTTTACTCCAGACTCAACCCGATACGATCCCATTTTTTGGTGTAACGACCTTGAGACTGAAATCTTTTTGAATCCTGTCTCCATGAGAGTTTTCAAAACGGTAAGAGTTTCGAAATCGATTTAAAAACGACATTGAAACGTAGTAAATATAGCTCTATATTCTGTAAAGAAACTCAAGTATACATTATTGATGTATATATTATTTGCGCAGAGTTGTGCTACAAATAAATTAATTTTAGAACAAATCAAATAATTAACATCTCGTATATTTAATGGTTGGCTCATCGTATGAAACATGTTTGATTTAACAATATCTGCACGTTATCAACGACATAATTTTGTTAAAACAAAAAAATTATTTCAAACCACATCTTGGTTGTCAGTTTTGAAATATATATATTTTTCTCTTAGTGTCAGACGCAATAACCCTAAGTTTTTTAAACCTTACAAGGATTTCAGACGAGTCTTATCTTTCTATAATGTAAATGTTTGATTAAATATGTAAAATGATTTTGATATGTTTACCAATGAAACGAGAAGCGTTAAATAAGCCGCATCCAAACACGTTTCCAATAAACCTTATCAATTACTCTCTTGACAAGTAAATTTTACCACAGACCGGTCGTTCAAGAAGTGGAACGGCCGGTTAAGTTCGCCCAAACATGCTGTAACATCGAACAATAATAATATTGACTGTAAAAGAGGGCAGTCAATGCCAGTGCTTGATACGAGGCCGGTGTATCGTAAGCGATATTACTTAACTACTTAAACAAGCTTTCTGAGGTAAACAATTAAAGTACGTTTACACGAAGCATTCTACATGCAATTTGGCCTAACGCAGGTGCGGTAGATGCAGTCGCTATTCCAGGTCGATATTTTCACGAACGTAGAGGAAGCCGCAAGCACTGGATAATTCAGGCTGTTCGGAAACAATCTAAATATTTCGGGAAGTAAAACCTTGAGAAAGTTGTGGCATACTGAATTAAACCTTGTAAGGGAGGTAATGCCCTTGAAGTTCTTCTTAAGAATTCATATATTCGCGAGTTATCGGAAACGATATTGAATAAACGTTTTGAACAAAATTTTGCATTAACTATACGTAAACCACAAGGATAATATTAGCACTAAAACTGCTCGCCTTATACTAAACATTGGTAAGAGAGCATGGTGGAGCAGTGGTAAAACGCCCGCCTAGCATTCGGGAAAACCCAGGTTCGATCCCCGGTTTCGGCCATCCTGAGATCGGCTTTCCACGGTTTTTAAAATAACTCCAGTCGAGTGCTGGGATTGTTCCTTGATACATAACCTGGCTGATTCCTTTCCCCTTTCCACAGTGTTACTCTACCAAAGCCTTCTGCTGTTCGAAGCCTCGTAAAAGTGACTTAAATAAATAATACAATTAAATTATTGCACACAACTTTCTGCCGTCATGTAATAATGCCATTCGATACGGTCGTCGTGCTCAGTACACCATATTGTACAAAAAAAAGATGCCCTTGGTTCAAGTGGTTTGGTTAGCCTTTAACGTTTCCTTTAAGAACTCACGCAAATATATATCAGCAGCGACGTGGAAATGTCTTGTGTGTAGGTAGTACTTCATATACGCCGTGGTAAGAAAACACATACAGCCAACAACTTATAGAGGAGTTAATACAACGCAAGAGCAACGGGATTAAAGGCGACGCTTACCACGCAATTGAAGAGCTTTGTAATCTCTCAGGCAAATTAGTTTTTTTTTTAACGAAACTATTTCACATATGACCATTGTACAAAAAAAACACTATTCGGACAAGTACGGAATGTCATTATGACCCTATGCTTATTTTAAAAACACTGCTTCTAAACCATACAACATAGCTGAAAACTGTCGTACTTCAAAATTTACTAACTAGCTGTTTGAGAATCTCAGAAACGTGCAATGAACTTTGCTACAAACTTTCCACCAATAAAATTGTACTATCACCACTTAAAGACCCGTAGTAAAATAGGTCGGCGGTGATCTCGCACGCTAGTTCAGCGCTTGGCTCGTTGTGGCGATGCGGCATTTTATGCGGGTTTTAAGATCGCCCTTATAGCTCCGTCTCTTCTTAACCTCTTACGCGAAAAACAGCTCAATGTAGACGACGCCATTAAAAATACAGTGAGACTGGAGTTATATTTTATGGACCGTTTGAAATTTATTGCGTGCGTTCGTAAGAGCACAACTGATGTCTTGAAAGTTCGCAGCACAAAAAACGGTTGCGTTGCACAGTATTATTACATGATGTCTAGTTTATAAGTCGATACTACAATACTACACTCGTGTAACGCACGCCAGTCACATTATGTCGTTTCGTTGTTCTTGTGTGTCATTCGTCCCTCTACCGGTGTTAGCTATACGAAGTATTGCCTACATACCAGGCATTGTCCCGTCGGTTCTGATATAATTATATGCGTATTTGAAGAAAACTGTAGGTACTGCCGGATTGCACCAATAGCGCGTGATGGCGAATAATACTAATTGTAAACACGAGATTCCAGGATGGTTATCTTCCTTACAAGTTGAGTTTCGCTATAAATTTAAATACGTGTATGGCACTATTTCTCACGTGGATCTACCTCTCTAAATGTTTCAGGCTAGTTTCCGAACGGTTTGTGAAGACAATTTGACATTTCTTCAACCCTACTGTACTGGCGGGGAAAATTTTTCAGCAGCATTTTTTTTTGTTACAGCGCGTACCTACGCAGTCTTACCGTGACGTATTGGAAGAACCGATTACCATACGATTATAAAACTCGAAATGGACAGTGGTTTGACTATATAATACCAAAGTTGATTTTACGCAAAGGTTTGTTGTTAACGTGGTGGACAGCACTCTGTATTGTTCGTTGCGAGTTTTACCCTTTTGGTTATATCTAACTGTTGTCTCGACCTCGTGAGACGCGTGTTAATAACATTGATCGTTGGACAATAGACCGATCTCTTGGTTTTATGCAGAAAAGAATATCTGAGTTCTGAAGTATTTCTGAACCCTGCATACTACCGAGACACTGCATCACATGGTACCGTCGTTACTTCTTGTAAATCAGAGTGAAGAGAAATAATAACAACGCAGAAAAAGACTGGGACATCGTATCTTCAATTAAAATTTGTAAATCCTTGATGCGTATGTTATAGCTGATATCGGAGATTATTCGAATGTTTACCTAACTGGTTCGAAAACTTATATTATCATCCAAGAAAAATGGTACACGCCATTAAAATTTTACTATTTACCACACATAATTTAATTTAATCTAAAGGAGCAAGTTAAGATTCTGCCTGTCTAGCTCACAGCAACACAGTTAAATGACCATTCAATATTAAAATAAGTAAATATTTAGTGGATGTGTTTAAAATAAAACTCGTTCGAACAGAAAGTAGTATACGTGAAACTTCATTAGAGAAATCAGAACGTTGAAAAACTTTTGCGATGTTTATGTTTTATACGGAAATACAAAAATGTAGAATGTTACAATTTATATTACACCAAAATTCGAGTTTCGTTAAAAATTGAGCCATACAGAAATAATTTATTTCACAGAATTGATAACTCTTATGAACTCTGTGGCTTCGTACTAGATAACGGGAGAAGACTTTGAAAGGTCCATCTTTATTCGGTACCTCCACCAGTAGCAGGACAGTTGCTGACAATAACCATCGCAGTGTTGATGACTGATGAGCCTACCCACACATACAGCACGAGTACACTGCATGTTCTTATCTCGTGCTAAAATATATCTTATCGCTAAACATCTGCAAGTAGTGAACAACAACAATACAACATAGCGACCTGTTACTGAATGACTTATTGTGATTTTATTCCAGTCGGGCGTTGAGAGGGAATTTTCTTCCTGAATGCTGGGTTCCAGTCCACTTTACCGACTTTAATGAATTGTCTAATTTGCCATTTTTCAGACAGGTTAAGTTGTTCTCAGAAAATGGTGTAGCGGTTGGACCATACGATTCCACCTTGACGATCCAAACTCGTTTCCTGACGGAATAGATTCTGACATTTTTTATGCAGGATGTGTGGCGGACTTTGTCGTTTACACACGGATAAAATACTTTGTGGCAGCTGCAAAATATATTGCTAATATGAGACAGTAAAATATTGTTTGTGCTCACCAAAAAACCATTTTGCTGTCACCACTAAAATACTGTGGCCACCAAAAATTTATTTTCTCTTTACTACAAATTAATTTTCTGTTGGAATACTACGAAAATTTTTCTTTCATTGTCGGTGGGTTTTTCGGTGTACTACAGTTTCTCCGTCTTTCCCTTTCCGTTAGTTTTTAATCGTAGGGCTTCATTTCATGTAACCCTTCATGGTTCGACAGACGTATACGGCTCCCAGTCAGAAGTCTGTCATATATCAACGGTGTTATCCCCAGCGATTGTGTCTCTTCCCCAAACGCCATTTTATTTGTAACCAGAAAGTTTGTTTCTTGGTGACTCAGTTCAAAGTTAGCTCCTTATTTAAATTTTCACTCGGGGTGGATATAACATTTAAAGACGAACCTTTTGGTTGGCAACTTCTAGAGCATAAGTACTACAAAGAGGAACCAAGAAATTATCTAAGTTGTACTAGAACTTTGTCCTTGAATCCTAGCGTACTTAATGACATAAACGTAGAAGGTTTACGACACAACTATCCAACAAATACGGGAAAGTTAATTAATGCCGTGGCAAAATGCGTTATGGTAGTTAAGTGAGTTACAAACGTGTATTTCATAGTATCAAGATGTCTTTGCTCACTGATATAAAAAACTGTTTCTGAATAAGTCATTCGTAAGAATTTATAAAACGAGTTTACAACATATACTTAAGAAAACAAGTCAGCTATTTAAGGAAAGTAATTACAACATGGCACATCAGACAATTTTCTTCTTGTTGGATAATTGTTACACTGTACACTTCAGCAGGAGGCACTTGTTGTTCTGCCCAAATTTGATCACAGCATCGTTATTATCAAGGTTTTTACCGTGAAATTCCGCATATATTTGTGATCGAGAATTATGTTCTGAAAAAACTTTGCAGACACGAATATTGATTTTTTTATTAACTGTAACTGCAGAACAATAATAATTATAGCCATCTCATGCAGTACTTTTCAACTCTGTGTGTTGCTTTAGCACGTGGAGGAGATGTGGAAGGGACAATACACATTGGTTTTAAATGTCAAATCGAACGCTTCATTAATCAATGTGAACCTATTTTTTAAAGGTACAAAATTAAACGTATTGCATTTTGGCGTTTCTATAATATTTTTCTAATTGACAAACAATAGCAGCCTATATAATAAATTATTCATAGTAACAGATAAAAAAAAAGTGTATTTTTGTGTTGTACAGAAAAATACTTGTTTAGTACCAACCCTTGCAACTGTGTTACTAAGAAATAAAAAATTTTTCATAGTGATCTTATTATGTTGATATGCAATGACGGAAGAAAAAAATTCAACTATCCTACAGACTCTTGAATGTCAGGTGTTTGTTTCACAATTGTCACGGTATTTACCAAGATTAAAACAACATAGCACACGACGAAGGAAATAATACTTTCTGAAATATTCTTGCAACAAGGGTGAAAGATTTTGAAGAAAATTGAGTTCATAAGTAATTGTAGAAAGGTTTAGTTAAAAAAAAAATCAGTTGAAGCAAAAAACCATAAAAAAAAAAAAACAAGAAACTAATGATGATAAAATTTGGAATTTATTATCGTATTAATATTACGCATATGACACGTATTGCACTGAAAAAAAAGCTTCGAGATCACGAAATATATTTTTCCATTATAAACCTTGCCTTACTTATTTTGGGGTAACCACAAAAAAATGTTGCTACCCCAGTAAAGTTTTGCAGTGACCACAAAAAAATTGTTAAAGAATACAAAACATTTGGTGAGATCCGGATTGACAAAATGTTTTTGAGACACTATAAAACAGTTTTTTCCTGTTAAATATTTTCATACGTAACTTATATGTATTCAGTTTGGCCACTTATCGTTTGATTTTCCCCTGGAACTTTTACATTGGGCTTGTGTGTATCGATATTAACTTGCTTCTTTTACTGCACCGAAAAGCAGCACTAAGGGTACAACTATTCCAGAAATGGTACCGAATCTTCCGAGCTGTAATTTTGAAGGTTAGTTCCAAGGTGAGTTGATCAAAGTACTTAAAACTTTACACGTGCTCTTATAATACGAATCATGTTGAAAGTATGAAAGTATGTCTTCAATGGCCACTGATTTCTGTCCGTCTCTTCAGTTTCTGTTCCAACGTCCTGTTGTTTCGGCCCACACCGGGCGCTCCTCTCTTTCACCACGTTCTTTACTGGGTAGTTCTCAGCCAGCAAAGTATTCAGTTGATTCTGCTCAGTCACATTTTTTGTCGAATGGAGGCCATTTTTTTATTTACCTGAATGTACATTTCGCCAACTAGGGTGGCGGAGTACTGAATTTCGTCAAGTATGCCCCGTAATATCATTACAAAATTGATAGAGGTACACGGGGAAATAAGGGAAAGAAACCTGTCGGGTCCTATTTACGAAACGAGAAAGCATGGAAGACCGAAATAAGGATGGCCGAAGCCGGAACTCGAACCCGATTCCTCTCGAAAAAGACGAGTTGTTTATTACTACGCCTCAGTTATGATAAACTGTAACGAATTAATGAACTCTTAACCTCGTAGTAGTTTTAGTGACAAGGCAGAAAATAAAATAAAAACCACACTTGCTACATAAACACCCGAACGTAGTTCTCAAACAACTAACATCACAAGTTGCTCTATGCAACAAAATAATGGTTAGGTACAACCCGGAAGTAGGCTACAGTTAGTTAGTGCAACATCATACACTATTTGGAAACACAGTTTCAATCCAGCTGCTTCCATATAACAAATGTCAGTGTTTCTTTGGCCAAGTCATTTTATATTAAAACTAATGATTTAATCCTGAAGAAATAAAAGATTGTACGAGAGGAAAAAAATATTTGTTAGACATAAACAGTCCTGATACATTTCTTAAGATGTAGTAACTCTTTTCATTTGCGTGTATGCTGCCGATTTAATTATTAGACCTGGGGCCTTGTTATGAACATGTCACATTTCAGCAGATAAATTAACGATATGTCATTATACTTTGTTACACGCGAATGAGTGAATGCAGTGTGTCATATAAAAACAATAAGAAATGTTTGTTATCGTAGTTTATCGCTACTCTTTGCTCGAAATAGTGCGATGGAAGGTGTTCGGTACCAGGGAGCATATTGGGACCTTCAGCTTGTGGGGCTGTGGATATCAAGAGTGCCTCCCTCTGAGATGTAACATGACAGCACCTTTAAATCCTAACCCAAATTATTTCTGGACAGTCCAAATATGTAACATTGAGATCTGCTGCTAAATAATGTAACTGGCATTGCGTATTAATTTTTACTCAACATACTTATTACAATGGTTTTGGGATACAAGTTCTGGCACTTAATATAGCACCTAACACAGTAAATGTTTAGTGACGGGTGACTTTCAAGTGACTCAAAGACTGCTACACTTGGATTTGTAAAGTTACTTCGCCAGACAAATATTTCCACTTTAAATTGAGAGTAATTACGCCCACGTTCAGTAGGGCAAAACACTGGTCGACACCCTACCTTTATCACGAAGAGGCTTCTTTCAAGAAGAGTTCGTATCCAACGTCATATCCGGCGTCGCTGAGGGGCACCCCTGCAGTTGAATTGGACATGCAGGACGAGGAGTGATTACCATTTTGATGGTCTCTCGTGCAGAGAACGAAGTTCTGCTTGCGAGAACATAAGCTGCCACTGACGTAACCTTCTCTACAACAGCTGAGACTGTCTCAATTAATAATGTAGGAAATCTCCACAAATACTCAGACCCCACACCACAAGTCCTCAGGTGGGTAGAGACGAGACACACTTTGCCTCGCAGTTCCCTCCGACCAGTCCAGTTGACGGCTCTCAGCGTAATACTTTCCGCGCACACGTCGCTAGCTACCTAGCCACGAATTGTGGCGCACCCAAGCGTCACCCGTCTAAATTAAACCACTAATTACAATTATTAAATAAAGGTTACAATTATGTATACAAATATTTACATTTACGTTTACATTTACACTGGCGTGCAAAAATAATAAATTAGAATTATAACAGGTATTAGTGTATAGCCAATCAGTAGGACTATCCTGCTGTAAACACAACTAGAAGCTGAAACGTCATAAATTGACTCGTGACGGTACACTCACAACTACCCCCTAAAAACAAAATTTTGGACATCCAAAATTTAAGTAGGGCTGCTGTACACACTTCTAAATATCATCATCAATCCAAGATAAGATAACAATTCTTCCTAGTTTAGTGACTGGGTTAAAACAGATAGTACAACAAATAAACAGCCCCCAAAGTAACATTAAAAACAACATTTAAGAATAGAGATAAAATATGAGATCAAGAAAAGACTAGAAAATACACATATCACAGATAAGGAAATCATTACATTAGAGAGCAGAAAACGAAATTCCCCCAGAACACTGTATCAATCTCACATTAACCTTACATAGTTAGGAAACATACCAGCAATATCACATGTTATCAGTCTACAGCTCTCTATTCAAAAATGTTTTCAACTGGGTGAGGTGAGCTCGCTTTGTAACATATTGATTTTTTTGGATCCCCCAATAATACTGTCACTGGTCCTATAAATTTCACAATCTTGAACGGCCCTGTATCGTAGCCAATTTTGATGAGAAGAACTTTCCTTTCTTACTTTGTACCACTCTTAGTCACTGGTTTACATTTACGTTTACGCCGGCGTATAAAAACAATAAATTAGAATTATAGAAAAGTTATGAGTGTATAGTCAGTCAGTAGGACTATCCTACTGTAAACACAACTAGAAGCCGAAACGTCATACATTGACTCGTAACGATACACACGTCACAATATAGTCTAATAGGCGAGAGTCATAAATACAAAGGTAAACACACAGTGAATCTTATTTTCATTGAAAACTCCCGAAGTTGACTAATATTCACCCTTTCTAATAACAACGCCAGAACACGCAATTCAGTACAAATTTAATTTTTATTGTCATTGATATCTCTGCTTATGTTTGTTTTGAAATGATTTATTGTGGTTTTTCTTCGTGGATTATTATTATTTGTCCCCTGGTGAATTACGTGCTTACATACTAATGCTACAGTCCAACGCTTACAGCTTGGCTTTTTAAAATGAATTAAATGCCTAATTAAACAGGTATGCTATTTTCTTAGCCACGTGGGCGTTTGAGATACAAACTGTAATGGCGGATCTACAATGATAGAGGACGAGAGACGTTTCAGAATTGCAATGTTCATAATATAAATGTTGTCAATACATTTAACTTTTAACAAACTAAATAAAACTATTTGTTAATGACAATCATTTGTACAGAAGCATAGTTTAAATTCGTTATTATTTCATTGAAACATTAATTTTTCATCGAATAAGTTGTCCGATGGAGGAGGTAAATTTAGGCAAGCCTCGTTTAAGGATTAATTTTCCCTATCGTAATCAAGTTTCTGTCCTAGAGTTCTTCAATGATTACTATTAGCTTCTCAATAAATTTGGTCTTACATACAATTTACTAAAAGGGGGTGGAGGATCAGGACGGGGGTGATTTTTAACTTCCCATATATAAACATTTATGAGTTGGTGAACATGCATGCATAATAAGAAATTACGCAGACTTGCTTCTTAAAATGTTATTAACGAAGTTTTATAATGAAGACGTATAAATTGCAAACATAATTTCAGCTGTCCACACTCTGAACTATACATAATCTGCGTAACACTATTAAAAGCATTGCGGTAATCCGCTCGCATAAAGTAGTTTCATAAACAGTCAAACTGCCAGGGAAAATGTCACTTTAGCGTGCTTCACAGTTATGTTTTTACTGAGGAGAGGCGTTCTGGGAAAGTTTTCATAGTGCAATAACGTATTAAAAAAAAATTAATTAATAAAATAATAAATAAAAATACATTTGAAAATTTCTTTTCACCAATATTTTCATTTAATTTTAGCGTGAGAATTTCAATTACAGTAAATGTGTTATTTCATATTTATAGAAATTATTTATTCAAAACTTTTAAAACTATAATTTCCTGCAGAGGAAGTGTTTATATATTTACAACGGTAAGTGATATGGAATTTTGTCAGAAAAGTATTATTTTAGTTTAAGGTTACTTTAAGTTGCTACATATTTTCAACAGCTCAGCACAATGCCAGAAATACATGTATAGTACATAAACTACAAAAGTTACGTACATTTATACATGATAAGTACTTGCAGGTACGTATACTTAAAGCACTGGTGTTAAGCTTTTTTTACTGTCTGTAAATAATGACTCATGTTCACCACAAATTAACTCGCACCCTTTATGAACAGCATTAAAACATATGTTAAGGGGTAGGGGTGGTGTGGGAATTCATTGAAAATTTAACTGTTTTAATATTTTTGGTCTTTATACGAGATATGGATTGGTTTGTTTTGTAGACGTGTGACTACTTATTACTTTAAATACTATTATTTTGTTTCCATAGTTTTTAAATACTGGCATGTAGAAGTGTAAGTGTGCATAAAACGGGTTTATGTTATAAAGGTAAACTAGCTGACTTAACGAAATGAAGTAATTTACACTGAAGAACAGTGTACACTAAATACAGTGTAAAAACAGCATTGAACTGTTTTGTATTTTGAAAGCAATAATGAATTTGAAATAATAAAATGCTAACCACCCGAGTTATTGTTTTTAAACACAATTAAAATATTCAATGCTGTTTTAGTGCATGTCTTAATGTAGTCCGTGGCACTCTTATTCAGAGTAAATTTTTCATTTCTCGTAGTCATTTGTTTTTCCTCTCAAGCATAAACCTTTTTTTATGCAAATTTGGACTTCGTCAAGTAATTTTATAAAAACTATAAAATATATAAGAATTGTATTACTACCGTATAATATTAATAATGCTTGCCTACAAATCATACCATATATCGTATTAATTTAAAAATTATTAAAACAATTAAAATTTCGGAGAATTCCCCCTTCCGATTATTATTATTATTACTGTCTGTAAATTATGTTTCTTACCGACAGGAAATAAAATTTCCCAATTTATGGAAATCATTACAAAATGTACTCCGTTAACAGTCCGCTACTACTTTCAGTGATGTTCCTTTTGTCTGTCTCTTTTCTTCTCCGTAGGTGGATCCAAATGTTTTTCAGCTTTATTATAAGGGACTGTGAGGCGCCACAACAACCAATATCTGTTCTGGTCTCATCAAATAAATTTCCAACGACGACTCTTGAAAATTCACCTATGTGCTTGAAGAATGCCGTGACATCAGATATATATATTTTTTTGATTAACAGGACTGTATGTTACGCTTTAAAGGTTGGCATTTATGTCTTGAAGACGTTCGTGTTAATAATGTTCATTCCAGTGTTGAAAATGCGAAGATAAACAACAGTTATGATGAGGTTAGCAGATACGAGTTCCTTTTGCCGTGTTCTTTCTCCGTACATAGGACTAGATTTTGAAGGTTCCCGTTTTACATGTAGGTGACTTCTTGAAGCAGTTTTGAAGCCCATTTTCTCAGTTCCTGATAATTTCCCGGTCAAACGGCACTCAAAAGTTGATGGACATGTTCCACATTGAACAATTTCAGTCAGACATGTCATTGGCGTTTCAACTCTTTGTAAATATTTTATTCTGGTTTTCATTACACCAAAATTTCTGTCGCACTGGCCGAAAGCGTGTCACCAGACTAGAGACAAGTGTGGAATTACACTACTGTGTAGTTTAGCAAACATTGAACAAAGCCGGGACAATGCTGTGTTTTTATTTTACCCGCCAGCAGCATCAGACGGCAGTATTATTTCCTTAAGTTGAGGGAATTCGTGCATATTTCCTCAGTACGTCCCTTAAGAATAATGCTACAGAGTTTAGATTTTTTTTTTGCCATGGGTTAAATAAATTTGTACAAGTAAATTAAGTCATGTTATATAGAGTGTATCAGTACGTCGGTTACAAACTTTCAGGAGAGAGAGAGAGAGAGAGAGAGAGAGTACACCCAGACGATGGGAAATCAAATAGCATTGCATGGTCGGAAGCGCTTTCCTGCGACACAAAACACAAGAATGAAAAGACACAAACCAGAGGAGAAAACATGTTTATTAATACTAATACAGCAAAAATGCTGGGAAGTCTTTGGCTGGCGATAACTATCGATATCTCTTTATGTTATTTTTTTTTTTTGTTTTGTGCCGTATTAAGAATAATAAACATGTTTTCTCCTCTTGTTCGTGTTCTTTCTTTCTTGTTGTTTGTGTCGTCACTACCGCGTCAGGAAAACGTTTCAGACGGTGCATTTCTATGTGATTTCCCATCCTGGTTGTACTCTATCTCTCCTGAAAGTTTGTAACCGCTGTACTGATGCAACCTGTATCTATGTACGTTAAACACATACAGCCACAACACATGTTTCTAAAACTGCAAAATTACACTTCGAAATGGACAAATTTTGTGCACAGTCAGATACAACAACGAGGATTGTTGATATCGTTCTTGCATCTTGAAAATTGATAATTTAATAACTTTTGATCGGTCTCTGCGTTATTTTTATGGGCTCTTTATTTCAGTAAACATTCATAGTTTTGTGTTACTTTAAAGTTTTATTTTACACCCGATACAAAAGTCACAAACATCTGAATTTAGCTTGCTGAAGCTGAATTTGCAACGAGTGTGAAATAATTCATAATAGGTTTTGTTATTAATATTTAATTTTTCCCCTGTAGTTTCTAATAAAAATATCTGAAAAAGCTGAATTAGGCCTATTTGTAATTTTCTTAAGTTATATGTAGGTAGTTAATTAACACAATGGATATTATAGCTACGAGTTTCAATAAATGTTATTGTTTTGTCAGTAAAATTCCAAAAGTCAAAAATAATTAAATGAGTTACATTGAGTTCAATAGCAAATAAAGTTTTCTTGCATTCAGTCAGACACAATTTGTTTGGCGAAAATAATTTCCATTTTTAGTTATAAATACTTTTATGCTACGGAATTATAGTTTTTTTTACTTTGTCGGGAAGTGATTGTAGTTACAGAATTATGCGTCATTGCCAGAAGCAAAACTCCCTATTTACAAGAAAACTTCTCTCCCCCTCCCATTTTACACCGACGGCTAAAAGGCAGACCGCGTTTGTGAAAATACATTACGTGTCATTTTCGCGTGGTTCATGTTCTCTGCGCTAGTTGTGTTGAAATGTCGTTAGCGATGAACACGTGTATCGCTACTATAGTTCTCCTCCCCCCCCCCAAATCCCCAACCCACCATCGTCGGTACAGCGACATGTCGGGTGGCATTGATTGCAACCACAACAAACGATCCTTGTTAAAACTGCCGCTGGTTATTTGTTATGCAAGGGAAACTCTGTTGTTACGCCTACTCCACCATCAATTGACATTAAGGTAGTTCCCTTGGTATGTTGCATTTGTGCATGGGGCACAGAATTAAGGGAGCGCTAAGGGTGCCGCCAACCGGCGTACATATTGTAGTATAGCCTCTACGCACAAGTCATTTAATTGGCTTTTACCGCTTTACTATTATTTTTATCTTCCACGAGACTTTAAGCGGTGACCTATAATTGTTTATTGTAGGAAGTATGGTGTAAACTCGAACACATATTTCTCTCTTTGTGGTTTTTCGAATTTAGTTGGCATTTTCTTAATAGGCAGTATGGCAGAGCCGTTCTCAGTTATTTTCAGAGACCCGAAAATCATGCTTATAACACGTATGATGCCCTTTGAACTTATAACGACATAATTCAAGACGTGTGGTCTTTTCGTTTGTATGCAAGAGCACGTTAAGTAGTTTTATCCAAAAATAATAATCGACACTCACATTCCATGCGCCGGAAGGGGCGCCCCTGAACCCTCGCGACATTTCTGCGGTCACGAATCAGGACTGTTTTGCTACCACGCAGGTGAAGTTGTTATTTTTAAAATTTGTTTACAAAAAGTATAGACGTAACAAGAAACTATATAACGTGTTACTAAAAACCAAATCGAAACTCAGGAATATATAACACACACACACAAATACATACACGCAAGTTGTCCAGAAGCGGCTGTAAAATAAGTATAAAATGCGGTAGTGGCGAAGTATTGTGCAATGACATTTTACGTGCATAATGTGGCAACATTGTGCGGAATAAGTTCGTCTTGCGCTACACGGATATTTTCGTGTCCCTGTTATTACCATCGTATTACGGGGGCGCGTTAAAATCCCGAGCAGTCCAAAAATGATTCTACGTTTATTTGACGTAACATACGTAAAATAATACCTGGACGTGGAGTGAAAGAGTGGAACTTTCTTCATGCAGTATTGCCACATTGTGCACGTAAAATGCCTTCGTATATTTTGCAAAAACATTGTTTCGTCTCCAGTTTAGCCCAGGATTAACGCAGTGAGCTTAATAAGCCTTTGTTACTGGACATCCTGTATACATACAACACTCACATACACAAACACACACAATACATATATATATAGCGAGAGAGAGAGAGAGAGTTTAGCTCAAACTTTTAACTATGTCTGAAATAATTTACATCTACAATAAGAAAACCTATTCCAGGTAATTGCGAAATACTTGTTATGAAACAGAGTAAGCATGCAGTAAATATAATTACGGAGCCCCATAAACGTAATCAAAATAGGCTTTCAAGGAATTTTCCTGTGTCTATAGCGTTGATTTGGCACGTTTTGCGCGCGTCAGTGTCACACTTTCTGTTGGCTCCCAGACGCGGATGGAAGTTCACCTCAGCTTTCGAAGCCTTTTTTTTTTTTTAATTTTATATTTGTACCATATCATTTTTTATAATTTTAGACATTAATTATGTTAAAAATCTTCTTCTTAGGAAATTTTTGTATCTCTCATAGTTTTTGCGCAATGAGTCGTAAACGTCAAAATGTGCACTTCTTAAGATTTTTATGTACGCCACTAAAACAAACTGACATACCAGACTGGAAAAATTAACAGTGTACAACAACATTGTATGCTATGGGTTGACACATATAAAAACAAACAATTATGTTATTTCCTCAGTTAATAAAAATGTTGAATTTTTAAAAATTTCAACAATTTTTTAAAAATACAGAAATGTATGTTTTTTGTTTTATATGTGTAAAATCATAGCCTGCAGTACTGTGAATTTTTTCGGTTTGGTATGCCAGTTGGTTTTAGTGGCGTACATAAAACCGTAAACTACAATTTTTGACGTTTGCGACTCATTACGTAAAAACTATGAGAGATAGAAACATTTTCTTAGAGGAAGATTTAGTCACAATTTGTGTCTAAATTAAGAAATGAAATATCTGGTACTAATATAAATATAAAAAAAGACGTTGAAAACAGAGGTGAACCACGCCCTTTAGGTAGCCGCCTGCCTAGGCTAACAAGTGTGAGGAGTTTCGGCAGACAGAAGTTTACTCAATAACTGCTTAACGTGCGAGAGTGATGTCTGTCAATGTCGGCCTTAGCCGCAGCAGTTTCTACGCTCACAATATGTTAGCATTTCTGTGTCCATGAGAGCCACATTCCAGCACCCTCCCGAGGAGTCTATCTCTGGGCCACGGTCGTAGAACAACAGGTCTGGACACTCACCTGGAAACTTGACCCTCTTGTTTTTTAGCTGTAGTTCACCGAGTTACCGATAATGCTATACAGTTTTGGCGCTGTAATCCGTGCGGTCGGACCCATACTCCGCCCACTTCCATCCCACTAAGATAAACAATTCATCACAACGTATGTTTTTATCAATTTATGAAACACTTCGTTCGCTCACTATTTTAAATCATGGTTCCAGTAATCTTTATTTACTTCATAATGTTAACAATGGAAAAAAGTGGGCGGAGTTTGAGTCCGACCGCCCGGATTACAGCGCCAAAAAGTACAACATTCTCGGTAACTTGATGAACTACACCCAAACAACAAGGGGGTCAAGCAAAATACATCGGTAGATAGGCGAGTGCCCAGACCTATACTTCTCTGTGCATAGTAGATTCCGTACGCGAAAGCTTGCCCATAAACATAATAGGACATGCTTTTTTTTTTTTTTTTTCAGGTAACGTTTATGCTCGTTTTCTACCCATAAACCTCTTTGGCCAATCGCAGCCGCCTTGTATTTGTCACATGAACATAACATTTCATGATTGATTATGTTAAAAATGGCGCCGACATCAGTAAATTTATTGAGTAAAGTAACCTTTATTCATTTCAAAGCATGACTAGAGTACCATTACCACATCCTTTTTTTCGTTTCTGCACGCACCATTTCCTTTTGCGTTTCTCGTTCATTTTCACTAAAACCCGACTCCACTTTCATTAAAATTGACGTTACATGTTTCTTTTAGTTTTCTGTTACCCCATGTGAATACATACAAGGTGAAACGAACAGTTTCATTTATAAAAATTACTGCTGAATCTGATATACCCAATGGTCAACCATGGATATATCAGATTGCAATAAAAAGTAGGTATCTTTCGAAGTGGGCTTTATAACTGGCATTCAAAGATCATTACACGTCTATATATCCGTTTCATGCCCTCCAGTAACTTTTAAATACTTTTTTTGGGACCCAAAAGGGCAAAAATTGGTTATATGCGGTACTTATTTTAGGTATAAATATGTTTGTATAATTTAATTTTTTTCTAAGTATATGTGTGTATATTACACCTTCATCTTTAATATTACGCTTTAAGTTACAGGACCACTGAATGTCTCATAGAGGTGAGTTATCGGCGAGAAGGCTGCACTCCTCACATCTGTGCTCCGAACACTCAATATACGTACACTCTGGCGGCCAACTAAAACGTGAGGAATAAAACCGTTATATTTACAAATAAATAGTGCATTGTGTTGTGCGCATTACCTATGTCTCAGGCAATTCTATTCCCAGTAAGCCTTGGGATTTTACACGGTACAACCGTAGGTTTTTCGTTAGTTAAATATACTATTTTCGTCGGCAGATAATGATCTTAACAGATTTAGGATGGTCACGTTTTCGTGTACACATGGGGTTCCATAGCTAAATTTTTACGCGTGTGAATGACAAACATCAAAACCAATTTATTTGTTTGATATCACTTTCTAACGGCAAACGTTTATTCAGCCGTGAGGACTTATTAAACCTGCGAATTTTCACAGTCCTCACAACCTATGGTAAAACTTTTGTTAGGATCTAGTGGTTGTAAAAAAAAACAAAGTGGTAGTTGTTCCTCAACATTTATATATCAAACAAATTATAAAATAGGGATGAACAAATCATGCTCGAAACAGTTAACGTAACATTATTAATTGTATTCGGAGACTCTTGTAACGTAACCAGAAAATAGAGAAAACTACTATAAACTCATACCACAAAATATTGGAAAAATTATTTCAGTGAGCTCATAAAAACAGCAGTCAAAACCACAAAATTATTTTCATTGCTTAGAGCAATGTTTATCGGTTTGTTTATATTACTGCCGTTATATACTAGCGTTTGTACGTGTGAGCGCAGTGCGTGCTTGTAAAGTGATAGCAAATTTTTGTATGCTTTTTGACATTTCTTAAATTCATGTCAGCATATAAGAACAGCCGTAGTTACATTTTATATGATATAACCATGTGTGTAAAAGGTTTAGATGTAATTTAAGTGACCGTACGGTGCTGGGACAGTCGGACCGCATTAAGACATCGTTTGCGCTCAGTTAAAGTGCGGTGTAATAAATATTATTATACATTATGTTTATGTATTGTCTACCCTAACTGGCCACAGTATATGTAGTAGTAAACGAAAAAAAACCGCAATGAATGTTTATGCGAAAAACAACTACGCACAGTACAAAATAGCACTTCAATTTGTTGCAGCAACGCCGAAAGAACGCTGATTTTGGTACATATGTGTATAACAAGTTGCATACTACAAGGCGTTCAGAGCCGCACCCTTTCATAGCCGCGTCATGATATGCAACTTGGGATACAAGTACGTATCGACAATTGCGTAATACAGGATTTTCTTTACCACGAAAGTTTGAATATATTACTGTTTTTAAAAGTAAGATAACGTTTCCGGAAGACATTTATGTGATATATTTCTGCTTTTGTATGCTGCGTGCAGACAGTTAATAAATTCATATTTTCAAGACTATCGTAAGACACTTTCGCGTAAACAACATATTCCCTGCTAATGTTAAGTGGCAAACGCAATTTCAAACTGGCACAGTTTAAATTAAGACGAATTACTACCTATAAACAATGTGACTGAAATAAGTTTGTGTTGCTGTTGGCCTACATTGATACTCAAAGTAGTTTGGCTGCTGCGCAATTGATTTCATTCGGTTCGTTGTTATAGCTAGGATTTTGTAACGATAAGACCTTGACGTTGCGTCGTGGATCTGGTAAACTGCATCGGAGCTCCGTCGTATTGTAGATACATAGCTATCAGTATATCTTAGGAGAATTTCTTGCTTAATGCTTTTTTATCTACTGGAGAAAATAAGAAAGCTAAGTGATACAGGGGACACTTGTACAGTCGTCTAGAGTCATGTTACCTAAATGCGAGGGTCACTTAAGTAAAGTATAGTATTTTTTGAGAATTTTCTTATATGGGACTAAAAGCGGTGACCCGATAATTTACGTGAAAAGCTGGGCGTAAATTAAAACAAAGGAGATTTACTATTCTGGTTGATATTTTTTCTCGATACAGAAATTTACACAGTCGTTTATAGCCGCATAAGAGGCCCCAAAACATGTTTCTGAAAACGTAGATTGTTATTTTAAAAGATAAATGAAACAAGTTTAGCATAAAAAATAATGCACGTGGTACTCAACAACAATGCACATGCGCCGAGGAGAATGTCGTTCAAGTATTTCATGTTGCCTACGCCACAAAACACAAACAACTCTCCTGTCACCCAGTGATTTAAAGTAACAGGACCTGTCAATGTTTAATTAATCACATCACGAATCGATGAAGCAACGAAACAAATCATTAGTTCCTCCTGTAGCATGAGAATTCCCTCCCTAGTATAGATGACAATTATGAGTAGTTGTTTACTTGATCCAGGATAAATGTGACATAATTTGAGAATTAAAATATCCAAGGCACATCAGGATTTGAAATTCTCATCAGAATTAGTGGTCAATATGTTTCGTGTTAGAAGATGTCTTATTTTTTAAAGTGAGGTTTACGTCTCTTGAAAGGGAGATCATAACTTTACAGAAGTGCAAGACCTTGGAAAGGAATCGGCATAAGACTTCATTCCAGCATTAGGTTTGAGCGATTTCGGGGAGCAATAGAAAACCGATATCAGGATGGCTGAAACAAAAAATCAAACTCGGGAAATCCCAAATGAGAGTTCAGCGTTTTACCGCGGCTCCATCTCATTAGTTTAGGAGATGCTGTACAAGTTTTGGGTGGGCGGCGTGCCCAAAACCGTGCAGTTTATGAAATATTGGAAATTGCAGAAAGTTTATGCGTGCTGGTTGTAGGATGGTACTGGAACATGACAAGAAAGGGCATGTTTGCTCACTGAAAGAAACGTACTGTTATAGGAACCACACTTCTGTTAAAATAGGGATAACAGTTCTACTTGGTTGTCGGTATTATCTTCTGAAGAAGTAATCCTTTCTGTAGAAGGACCAAAGAGCATCTTAATTTACAGAACATATTGTTATGAAAATATCGTGTAAATTGCTGACTCAAACTTTAAATTTATGTAAGGAAGCGCATTCTGTTAGGACTGTACACTAGGTCATATTTGGGCGATATAACAATATGACGTGACGCGGAGGTTGGTTACATGTATAGAGGATAGTTTTGGGTTAAGGACACGAGGCCTGGTGGCACGCATGGGTTATAGTAAGGTAAGGAAATGGTGTGTTAGTGCCAATTAGCTGGCGGTGATAAAGGGGGTAGAGGACATGTATACAGGATTGTATGCCGACCACCGCGCCAGGACTATTTCCTTGATATTTACCTCCGAGTCCACGAATTATTATGGTGAGTGTGTCCTCGTCACTCTGCATAGCACAGGTACGCACAAAACCTATAATAAATAGAAACGAGGATTAAGGGTTTTCAGAGACCTGTTTCCTGAAGTAGCACGAAGGCGTGCAGGAACATAAATCCAGTACACACTTCTGGATGGCTGCATTATAATATTTGTCGCATGAGAAACATACGTATGCAACACTTAAAAGAAGTCCTCGCCTGGCGCATAGACAGTGTTGTAGCGTGTCACACGTATTTTTCATGCGAAACAGCTTAACTTATTTATTTTACTATTATTTACAAAAAGAACACACGCTTTAAATTACGCTTCTATAATTTTAAAAATTCAACACTCTTGTTAGAAACATGAATTTCGGTCCTTTCTAAATGACTGTAAACAGTTTTTTTAGACTGCTGCAATTCTGAAAATACCATCTGAATTCGTAAAGCGCAAAACGAGGTTAATGAATCAGTCTTTACTTCATTCTAATAGAAATAAAATTTTAGGGTCACCGCGTAAAGTCTCAGAAAAAGACTACAAGGAAAACCTTGCACGCCAGTTAAGCGCGCTGCACACAGAGGCGATATGCTTCTTGTCAAGCGTTGTACTCTGGGTCTTATCGCTCTGATGTTCCCACGCATCAAACGCGGAAATTTGGACTCGGTACTTACTCCTCTTAAGCAGGCCTCAGCCTATACCCACCGGGATATGTGAAACAGACAAAACGCACGTGGTCATGGAAACATTATATGTATGATTGAAATCCTGGGCCCACAAGTCGTTGAGTTGGGGCGGCACTACTTCAGGCACAATACAAAATAAACACAAGAAGGTTCCAGCAAGCTAACGTTAACTATTACGTTTACTGATTGGAATAAATGTTAAAGTATCTGGAGCGGCGTTACGCACTATCTATCCCTTACACACCACACTGTCGTCTGCTCAACTTTGGTGGGTCAAGATGGTTGTCAGCCGTTCCTCGCGCCAAAAACTAGACAAACACAGATAGACACGAAAATTACACTTGGATCAAATGAAACTTACCTGGAATAATCTTTGGTTGATAATTTAAATGGTTTTACGTATTTCAAACATTTTGCATTAACGTATTTACATACTTGTTTAGGACTAATCATTCTCTCTTTGGCGTGAATATGATCTGCTGAAAATCGGAACAGATATTAAAATTCACGTAACACTTAAACAGTCAAATAAATAGCTTGTGCTTATAGAGCCCAATAGTTGGTACCTGGAAGAGTCCATTCTACCTATCACACCCCTGTTGTGTTAGTAAAGACACTATAAAATAACTAGACTGTTACACTGCCATTTCGTTATATAACCAAATAGAACGCTGACATATTGCAGGCGAAGATAGGGAATTGTGTGCTTTACAGGGGTGGAGATAACGATAAAAAAAACTTTGATATAAGACATTGCATGTTATGAGGGCAATATGGCGCTGTTTAATATGGAAACACACACACAAATATATGTATAGTTGCAAGCTGTGATTATGAGGGCTGGAAGCTGTGTCCAAACGCCTTTTGGGCTAGCCCATGATTTACAAGCCTGGCTGCCTCATAGTGAGAATCCCGACGAAGTACGTCATAGAGAACTGTTTCAACTGCACCTTAGCACTACGAGGCCGATGAGGCTCAAGTCACGTCCGAATGATATAATGTCTATTGCTAGAGGAAGGTGTTATGCTTGCGGAGAGAGACTGATGAAGACATCATCCTAAGCCAACTGATTTGTTGCCCTTATCAAATTATTATTATTTTATCAAATGGTGCCCAAAATTAAACATGAAACTTAAGAACTGGTTTAGCTCAAATCACACAAGAAGCCTTTCAAAATGCGTGATTAAATATTATAATATTTACAGTTCTCAAAATCAGAACAAAATCTAATTTTTTAAGTTAAGTACAGCATACTGAATAATTATCATTCGAGAAAAATGCACAGTTAAAAAATTCAAACATAGGCTACATTCAGCTGTGCGCAAGTAGACGAAATATCATGAGCCATTAATTCATTAATTAGAAGCAGTACACGCTACAGCATGCCAGAAGAAAGTGATGTAAAGATCTAAGAGGCACATAAAAGCGCTGTGCACCAACTTCAGTACACGTATGTGTTAACAGTGGTGTAATGTACGTGGAGCCGTGTTCCTGCACTGTTTCTGTGGCAGCAGTTGGAGCTTCGACGCTTGTTTTTGAGTTCTGTGTTAATAATATTCCGTACAAATGGTTACTGAGAACCGTGCCAGTGCCATTTTAGTAATAAAGTACGCCTCCTAATGTAAATACCATTAGAGGTTTGTTTCCATTTTTTTATACAAACATTACCTTATACTTTAGATCCAGGCTAACCTTTATTATTCAAAGTATCAGAATTATGAAGAGCTACTGCTATGTAACGTTTAGGGCCACAATATTGTATAATGAAGTTGCAGGCCTACGTTGAAAACCATTTGAGGTATAGAAGACACAAATAGGAGAAAAAATACTTTTCGTCGCAATGACTATTAAATAAAAGCCTTCGGTCCCAGTGGATCCTTAGCATCGAATCTATTGCAAATTATTAGAGATCTTACTTTTATTTGCTGCAAGGACAAGTAGATGTAAAAAAGTTTTCTTTATAACGTCAACGTAGTGTATTTAATTTTTTGTGTTTACTGTCTCGACATTTAAGGCCAGACACTATTTAATTTTTTTCCCCTGATTAAAATTTCTGTCAAATCTGGTTGGATCAACATCATCAAACGGATCGCCGAGGCTCTTTGCTTTTGGGTAATTTACATAATGTCTATTCAGACAATAATGTCGGTCGTTAGGACCCGGGCTAACACGCACCCGGACGGCCTTTTACACGGCGTTTTTCGTTTATGGAGGTTGTAATAGCTGTTGAAGGAGGCAACTGAAGCCTTTTTCGGAGTGACGGCGTCAAACTAAGCGCGCCTGCTTGGGTCGCATTGCATGTACAAGTTATTCTCAAACTCAGCGCAATTTTGGTGACGTCGTACAGAACACTTTCCTCGTATTAGGAGAACACTGAGTTCTGCATATACTAACTTCTCCTGGGATAGTAAACCTGACGTGAAGCTGCATCCTTATTGTTAAGAAGCGCCAAGACGCGGCCTTAAGGGGGAATGTTAGGCAATATTATTGTATTTTCAGTTTTTGAGCTATAACATTTATTTATATCGTATTATCACAGTTTTTTCTTCAGAAAATCATAGGTAAACTGCTTGACATAAATAATAATGGAATCTTTCATTAATTTGTAATGCAGAATCATTGCAAGAGAATCATAGGTTATCTTTCAAGGAATCTCTTGCAATGATTATGCATGACAAATTAATGAAAGTTTCTATTATTGTTTATGGAATGCAGTTTACCAAGAATATATCCTATGCTTTGTCGAAAACAAAATCTTCATAATTCAATATGAATAAATGTTATGGCTCAGAAACAGAAAATACAACAAAACTGCCTATTTTTCACATTTTATGGAATTATAAAAAAGTGTAATTTGTGACTAAAACGAAATTTCTATTTGCATTGCGCTTCAATACAAGCACGGTAGTTGAACATTTAACGTATGTTTAGGACACAATCAGGTATACAAATTAAGAACTAAAAATAATAATTGCCGTACTGATTGCAGCCTAAATACACATAAAACGTTTAACTGACATGCTTGCACTATAGCGAAAGGTAAATAGAATTTGCGTTATAATTGCAAACTGCTCATATTTCTTCTCAGAATTTCATAAAACCGTAACGGAAACGGAGACTTGAAGTCGACTTTTCCATTTTTCATCTATTAGAGGAAAGTACACTGCGAGACACCATTGCTGAGTCAAGAAACGAGGAGGTTGTCAACACAATGGGGAATACTTAAGAAGTACTAACTGCAGTGAAAATAAAGACATAAAGTACTTAGGTAGCTTGATGCGTATGAACTTTTACAGTTGATAGTTAAAAGAAAAATAAAAGACGAACACGTGGAAGCACATCTACTACCAGCGATTTATTCAGAGCTGCGAAATCTCAAGTGAAGATAGCAGTGATCGTTGCCAACCTCTTCAAAGGAGAAACCACATATAGAAAAATATACATTTAGCTAATATAATTTTATTATTCATCATACTTATATTATAAATACGAAAGAGTATTTGTCAGTTTGTCCTTTCACACAGCAACGGAGCAACGGATCAAGATGATTTTTTTTGCATATAAATAATTTATAGGTCGGAGAACAACACAGGCTACTTGTCATTCCGAAGAATGCACGGTTCCTGTGGGATAGCTATTTAACGTTTAGCATAATTCTGTAATTCCCTCTTTACATTTACATGGTTGAACAAATTTCTATGAAAAATGATACAGAGATTATGTTTGTTTTGAAATAACACATAAAACAATTTTTATCAAAAAAATTCACAGATACTGGGAAATTCTAATCAAATTTTAACCAAATTCAGTTCTTAGGTACGTGTGTGTTTTTACTATACCTATAGGTAGTTATATACAAAATAAAGATATCATGCATAATAAACATTAATACTAAGCTATGTAAGGGTAATCGTATTTGGCTGTCTTTTCTGTGTACTATTCAGGATTTAATGTTATAACGCTTACTTAATACAGTGACCTGAGCTACACAAAGTATTTTTTTACTTATAATTTATATTATTTATATAAATTTATGTAAAATTTTATTTTCGTATGGAAGTAAAGAAAGCAACACAATTATTACATTTTAATTTAGAAAATGTCTTAATATTAGTTCTATAATATATGCAGGCAAGTCCGCAGACAACAGATGTTACGTTTATTATATTAAAAGTGCTTACTTATTAATATTACAACAAATTAATGTACTGTGTAATAATATATGTTACATTGTCTCTGTGGTTTACTTCAACATAACGCTTGACATGCAACATGGTATACGATAGCACCCTTATCTAATACTCGTAGTTTTTTTATAACCACGCGAGCGAAACCGTGGAGTAAAAGCTAGCTATCTAATATTAATATATAAAATGAAGTGTACTGACACAATCACTCACTCATCAACGCAAAGTCCAAACCGCTGGATCTAGAATCATGCAATTTTGAAGGAAGATTCCCCTTGCCTCGTAGGCACCCACTAAAATGGATTTTTTGAAATTCAATTATTAAGAGGGTGAAAAAGGGTAAAATGTATTTCCGCATGAACGTCGATAGAACTCGAACTCGACGGTCTATCATCGTGATTTTTACTTTAATAGGACACTCATAAAATTGCATATTAGCTAATTTAAGGATTTTTCGAAATTCGACGTTCAAGGAAGTGAAAAGACCTAATATGTGTTTCCGATTAACTATCGATAGCTATTGAATCCTTCGGGATAAAGAATTGGTATTCACTTCAAAATGTTGCTTACGTAAATACCTAAAAAGTAGTTTTTGGTTTTTTGAAATGTGACCCATAAGCAGTATAAATGTGTATAATGTGTTTTTTATGAATCGTCTATATCTTTATCGTTGTAATTTTTACTTAAATTGGTTACGTATACAAATGTCTATGACAGGACTCCAAGACGTATCGGATTTCTTTAATTAAGGGGGTGAAAATACGTGAAATGTGTTTTCGTTTATTCCTCCATATCTATCGGACCATTCGAGATGTAGATGTGCACTCTGTTTTAAATTTATGCTTTTGTAAATGTCCAAAGTACCAATAAAACATATTTTCCGAATTCGGCCCTAAAGAGGTTAAAAAAGGGTAAAATGTGTTTTCGATTCACAGTCGATACATATCGATTCCATTGATTTTTATATAGATATGTGATTTTTGTTTAAGATAGATGCTTTCTCAAATACAAGAAAATAAATTTCAGGAATTTTCGAAATTCTCCACTTAAGGAGATGAAAAGAGGTGAAAAGTGGTGAGAAGTGCTTTCAATTAATCGTCAATATATCTTGAACCCAGCGGGATATCGTCGTGTTTTTCACGTTCAAGTGACACTAGTAAATTAGTCTAAAATGTGATTAAAGGGCATTTCGAAATTCTGTCTCTTAGGCGGTGAAAAGACCTGTAATGTGTTTCAGACAAATCCTCGATATCTATCAAACCCGTCGAGATATACAGTTGATTTTTTTTCTCAGGATGATGATTACAAAAATAATAGCAAACGGTTTTTAGATTTTTCGAAATTCCAACTCTCAGTACTGTGCAGGGTCATTTGTGTTATTTTATATATATAATCGGTTTTTATTCGACTAATCGGGCAACCGTTGGGATTTGCACTTCAATTGGTTTCTTATACAAATGTATAGGATGTGAAATTAAAGTATTTCGAAATTCAACCCCCAAAAGGGTGAAAAAGCGCAAACTTTGTTTTCCATCAACCCATAATATATATCTAACCAGTAGAGATATTGAGGTGTTGTTGGCGTCAGAGCGATGCTTACTTAAGTATTTAAACAATTATATGTAAGTTTTATTTTACTTTACGAGATAACTTGATTGTTAAGAATAAAACTAAGTTTGTGAACTTTCAAGGCAGACGATCCGAAAAGCAAGTACGATCAGCGAGAAATAAATTATACAGGAGTTCACGCTACAGAAACATATCGAGACGTGATATTGTACAATCTCTATGAGCCCAGGACATGAAAATTTTAATTTTTAAGTAAAATTGATTTTTAATTAATTATTTCGACGATATGTGACGCAGTTGTTTGTAGCCCAGGTCTACATTCCGGGAGGTTCTGGGCTCGAATTCCGTTAAAAACTGCGTGCGAACGTTCAATTCTGACACACAAAAACTACAAAACAGATCCAATTAGCGAAATTTGCATGTAGTTGTTTAAAAGGGGTAAAATTGATTATGCAGATCACTTTCCACTTAGGTCTCTCGACATCAGTTCACATGATATATTTATCTCAATAATCCCAAGGTTGGGGTACCAAATACGTTCCCGCTAAACCTTTTCCCACCAAAACTTTCTAATGACATTAAACTTCAAGTGAATATTTTGAGAATATGTAATAGAGGTCAACGTCACCAATTGTTATGCACTGGGTAAATCAGACGATTTTTATTCGATTTATCTCTTACATTTTAGAGTTTATAACTACACCACAACGTTAACTTTGCAGTGCTGTAAATAAGGCCTAGGTGAAGTCGCTGTTAGTTAGTTAGTTAGACTTCTTTTCGCATGGACAGCTACAGCTGCTTATTCTGCTGCAGAGTTAGCTCAACTTGTAGGTTTATAATTCTAACACTTGATGACTGAAGTATCAATCTGGTGTACAAAGAGATTTTTTTAACTAATGTAATTATTATCAGTTATGAATAATACTCGCGAGCAAAGCCTCGGGGGACTGCTAATATATATATATATATATATATGACCACCGTTTTAAAAATGTGAGCATAGAATGACGGAAATACACATAAGTCCAGTCAACTTACTGAACAATGTTATTGTGAACCAAGTCTAATGAAATTCGGTAAAGTAATTTTTCATATTTGTCATATTGTGCTTGAAATATAAAAATAACCACTGTTTTGAAAATATAATCCTAAAATCAAATGAATATGTAAACGTCTAGTACACTTACTAAGTTGTATTTGTGTACCAAGATTAAGAACTTCGGAAAAAAATTTCCTCAGATATGCCACATCATACAGACAATACCTAAATGGCCACCATTTTGAAAATATGAACTCAGGATAAACAAAATAAACAAAAAAGTTAAGTCAATTAAGTAGTGTATATGTGTATACATAGTTTGATTAAATTCGTAAAAAAATTTCCCTTAGATATGTATTGTTATGGGAAAAATATAATCATGGACGACGTGTTGACAACTCGAATACAGCTACTATGAAGGAAATACACAAAAAATTCAAGTCATCGTAGTATATATTCCATGTTTACGGACTTTGAAGAAATTCGGAACAATATTCCCTCAGACACATTATATTAGGCAAAAATATAAAACAAAATTGCCACCGTTTTGAAACACAGGATGATAGAATACTCAAAAGTCAAGTCAGATTAGAAGGCATATGTAGTAAATCTATACCAACTTTGATGAAAACCGGAAATATTTTTCGTTAAATATGTCTTATCATGCTAAAACATATCATGGCCGCAGTGTTGAAAACACAAGTATACTATCAAAGAAATATAAAAAAGTCAAACCATTTTAGAATTTATTATATGAGTACCGATTTTGATTAAACTAAAAAAAATACTTCCTTAGATAGATTACATTAGGCAAAAAAAAAAATGTAAAAATGGCCGGTGATTAGAAAATATGAACAAGGGATGAACGAAATACACAAAAGTCAAGTCAGCTTATTAAGTTGTATATTTGTACTAAGTTTGACGAAATTCGAAAAAAAAAAAAATAAATAAATAAATAAAAAAAAATAAAAAATGTTTCCTCAGACTTGACATATGCTAAAAATGTTAATATTGCCGCCAATTTTTAAAACTATATATACCAAACGAACTAAACATATAAAATTCGAGTCATCTTACTAGGTTCCTTATGTACACAGAGTTTGAAGAAATTCTAAAATAAAGTTCCTTAGATATCCTGTTTCATTGGAATATGTCAAAATGGCCGCCATTTTGAAAATATGTATGTGGTATGAACAAAATAATACAAAGTCAAATCAGGTTACTAAGTACTAAATGTGTACCAAATTTTATGAAATTCGGCCCACTGGTTCTAGGTCTCTAGGGACGCACACAGACAGACAAGAAGGTGACATCAAAAGCCTACTTTTCGTTTGGAAAGTAGGCTAAAACTGCGAGCTGAAATACGAGTTGGCAGACGCCGTTGTATACAGTCAAACAGGTATTAACGTGTTGCTGTGAAATCACCTACTATGCAGCTTCTACCGGTACTAGCTCTCCTGGGTGAGTGAGTGAGATATTTTGATCAGCGCTCAACATCGAGGTCTTCAGCGCTGGTGAGGGGTGACATGAGATAAGTATGTAGCAGCGTCGAAATAAAAGGGCGGGGGAAACGGGATATCCCCCAGAAAACCCGCTGACCAGCGGCATGATTCCCACATGCGAAAATCCGAGGACCGACCCCGCCGGGAAGCGAACCCGGATCGCCTTGGCGGGATGTGAATGGTCTGACCATTTGGACACCACGGCTTCCCTCCTGTGTGAGGACGACAGGGTAGTTGTCGTGCGATATATCGCAGATGTGTTCAATACGTAGACAACGACAGAAGCGATATTTGTCTTGCTTCGACGATAAAGTAGTACATATTTCTGGTTAACGTGCGTGGTTGGGTGTTGCAATATGACAATGCTGCTCGGAGAGCGTGTTGAAGAAAGGAAACGAATTCAGATGTTGTAGCTGCTGTTTAGAGAAGCAACGGTTTGTAGCAGCCGAGAAATCTGTGTGTGTATGTATGTATGTATATATATATATATAAAGCGAAATACCACTCACTCACTCACAGACTCATTCGTCAACGCCCAGCCCATATCGCTGAACCTAGAACCATGAAATTGTGAATGTAGCTTCCCCTTAGCCCATAGTCACCCACTAATTGGGATTTTTCGAAATTAGAAATTAAAGTGTGGGAAAAGGGGTGAAATTTATTTTCAAAGAATCCTTAACATCTCATTAACCGGAAAAGCTATCATAATTTTCTTAATTTCAAAATATTGCCCAAACAGATGCATATTAGCAAATTTTTTCGATTTTGGAAAATTCGTAACTTAAAAGGGGGGGGGGGTGAAAAGCCGTAAAATATATTTTACATTATTCCTTGATTTCTTTCAAACAAGTTAAGATATAGTGTGATTTTTTCTTTAAAATTATAATTTCGCAGATATCTAAGAAGTATTTTAAGGATTTTTCTATATTCTAAATCTTAAGTCGCTAAAAAAAAATGTGTTTCCAATTAATCTTCCGTGTCTCCTAAACAAGTTGAAATATTGAAATGGTTTTTGCTTAAAATACAGTTTACGTAAATATCTACAAGTATTAGCAATATTTTTCGAAGTTCGTCCTTGAAAGCCGCTAAAAAAATAAAACGTGTTTACAATTAATCATCTGTACCTCTTATACCCGTCGAGCTATCGCGATGATTTATTTGATAAGAATGAAGCTTACGTAAATATCTAAAAATTAAATTCAGGATTATATGAAATTCGAAAATTAAGGTTGTGAAAAGCAGTAAAATGTTACAGTATCCCGATAAGTGACAATGACCATGGAGAAATATTTCAAAAATTGTTTTTTTTTTTTTGGCACATCCTATTCATAAATAAACCTCTTTGAGCTATGACCTGTCATACGAAAGAAGACTCATGGCCTGCCCTGAAGTATTCGTTCGGGTAGGCCTATTATAAAAGTCTGTGGTGTGGTGGGTTTCGGGTTTGCATCACGTGTAAGAATTTTACTCAAATTGATTGATTTGCGATGGGAATTACTATGATTGGGGCGTAAATATCTTTGTTTGAAACAGATTAATGTATATATGACATAAGATGAGAGTATAAACACTAACCAATATTTTAAACAGAATTACTGTTTACATTACACTATTCCCCGCGGACAATATGAATAACACACGTGAGTAAAGCCGTGGGAGCACTGCTAGTGAAATATAATTACATCCCATGCCAGACACTTAGAGATTGTGAAGTGTGACGCTTTTCACTGCAATCTGGTTGACCTCGATATCTTCGAATTCGCTGGCGGCCATAGTTATGCAACTATGTACCAAGTTACAAATGTGTCCACCGTTAAAGTTTCAGACACACAAGTAAACTTTACTAATGTATTACCAGATAAAATATACATTAATACAGTTATTGTACACAACGTAAAATTCACTCTATGATATTATATTGCTTTTAATAGATTTATAGACAGTGTTAAGATGTCGTGCACAGGTTAGGCATGTACAGAACAGGTTTACTCGAAAACGTCTCAACGTATGTGAATAATGTCTGCCTATGAATATCACTTAATGAATGTTACACTTGCGTATACCCATTTCAGTTTCTCCAGTTATCCTTAAGGATTATCTCATCGAGTCTCGCGGTCCTTTTTAGGTTTGAAAATAATGGTGCAGAATTTTTGAAAGGTATAGGCGTTCAAAAACACTGTTATGTTTAATGTTGCGCGGATGGTGTGATCACTGAATGTCTCATAACGTCCATCTGTCGGCGAGAAGCTTGAGCACCAGTTCAGTAATTTGTGCCCAGGGTCTTAAGAGCATTGGAGGTAGGCTACTGAGCTCATCAGGGGTCTGTTCTGTAACTTCACATCTGTTAGATAGTTACATGTGACGGTCTTTCAATAACGATAGCGATATAGATAGTTGCAGTTAGTTAGACTGTTTTATCATATTCCCTATCACCTCTTTTAACCAGAATCTTAATATGCTTGGCAACACTGTAGTCGGTTTGGATTTAGTTTCTTGGACATACTCCATTGCGATATCGATGATTGTCAAAGAAAACTAATGATAATGGAAAAACATAAATAAGCAGAGTATGCTTTAGTCAACAGGATACACACACAACATAAAATTCCGTAAATGGAATCGGGTCATATAAAAACAAGAACAAACAGAGTAAGAAAATAAAAATCGAAAATCGAAAGAAAAACGCAAGACACCACCAAGGCAGATATCGAAGGTCTGAGGTCTGCTTTGGCAAAGGGACGAACAGAAAAAACGTATGACTGACAAAACAATATTAAAAATACGAAGCACCAATGAGGCGAAACAGAACCAGTATTATTTCAGACACGAACAGAAAACAGCATGCGAAACAACGATGAGATGAAACAAAAACACAGTAGGCCTATATATCAGACACGAACAGAAAAACTAAAAAGGGACACGTCGATGAGAAGAAACAAAACACAGTAGTTTTCCAGACAGCATAACGATGTTTCGGGAACTGGAATCTGTTAACGCATCAGTTAGAGACACACAGGGTTCAGGAACACTCGTGCGCGCTTATTCTTATAAACCTTTGGGTTGTTCAACCCTGCAACTTTTACTTATTTTAGTTTACATCAGGATTTTATAGTAATACTCTTCACTCAGATCTCACCTTAAATTTTTTTACCCTTATAAGGACTTTTACTTGTATGAATTCCATCATGTACGAAGTATTCCTTTCAGTCAGTAACCATATTTTTACACTATTTACGACTTCAACCTAAAGAGTTTTTTTTTTTTTTTTTAAACTTATGTCAGGCTAGTTCGTAATGTTGTTCACTCGCACTACTTGTCATAAATTATTTTATGTAAGTAACAATGTATGTATTTAGTCAGTTACCTTTCGTTTTTCTGTTTCGTGTAAGACTTAATATATTCTCACCTTGTGTACAACTTCGACTCACATTAATGGTGGGTTGCATTGTTTCAAACACATCTAAGTGGCTACATTCAGGCTGGGAGTTGTCCAGTAATTACTCGAGTAGTTCCATTAGCTTACTCTTCTGAGGGCAGTGTTACATTGTTCCGTCAAGAGCAATCATTGAGCGTGGTACAACAGAAAGCTCATAATTACTGATGGTATCACACACATCCAGCTGAGGACGGGGTATGAGTATTCTCACAAAACGTCTCTGTCCTATTATAGTTTTTTTCTATACCACACGACTCATGTTGAACACATCTTAAAACGCAGTTGTACAGAACACATACAACACATACACAGAAACACACACATATTTATAAGCACACATATGCAGATTTTACGAATGCACTCGTTTGTTTGAATGATCGGCATGCTACAGTGCGTATGGAATAATGGGGCGATATGTTTGTGCTACTGTGTTTCATGTGACGTCTGGTTGACGGGCAAGTCGAACAGAACACTTGTTCCACACGTATGTGCCCCAGATGCGAATACTTTCATGCTGCAGGTTTATTCCATTAGTACAGCCAGGTATTATAACAACAACGGTCGAGTTTTTTTTTTTGGCAGGAATAATGATGTCCATGTGTAAAATCGGTTCGTGTAGGCCTACGTCAACAGACTGTCTCGTTTTTTCTGACCCTATCCAGTAGTTTTTTTAAGCATAGCAACTCTCTGCATTTAACAGGACTGCATTAACAAGTATTACGATAAATCAAAATACGCTACAGTATAAAAGTATCTGAAACTGATGCTTGTCGGAGTGAACACGGCATCTTCAACAATCACAGACATTCTCAAATTGCACATACAGTTATTACTGTATCACAACTATCCACTGAAATTAAACAATTTTCATAAAACTTTATGGGATATAAGTTATTCTGTTTTCGATAACACATTTTATATCCAAAATATCGAACTACTCCTCCTCGAATTAAATCATATTCACTACAATATTATATCTAGGTAATGCTTGAAGTACCCACTGCCTCATAGACTCGAACGTCATAGAAAAAGTTTATGCTTCTGGAAGATCTAGTTCGATTCATCCTGTTGCAAGAATTCGGGAAACTGAGAGTGAAGTGAAGAGATTTTGGTCAGCGCTTAACATCTATTCCTTTATCGCTGGTGAGGGATGACAGAATGTGAGTATAAAGTAGCGCTTGAATGAAAGGGCGTGGGAAACGATAGAACCCCGAGAAAATCCACTGACCAACGGTATACGAAAATCCGAGCGAACCACGAAGGGAATCGAGCCTAGATTTTCAGGGCGGGAGGCGAGTTCTCTAGCTACTGAGCCAACTATGGCCTTCTTCGGGACACTGATGCTCAATGTTATTAGCTAAATGTTCTATTTACAAGAGTTTTTGCCAAGCGCCTGTCACGCGAAATGCTTATGCTAGATATCTGTTAGTTGATTGACGTCAGTAAAACTATTGGTCGGGCTTTGGAAAGAAGCCAAACATTTATCTGTGATGACTGATGAGTTATACATTTTTTCCCGATGTTTTATTGTTTGGTCTCAAATAGCACATTTCTACTTTCACGTACGATTGTTTAAAAATAAGGGTGATGCCACCCCATTCAAACATGGTTGAGGTGTGATAAATGTACAAATCCCTCGCGTTATTAATGATTTCGGTAACACGTATTGGTAACCGGAAATCTGTTTCTGTCAAGCAAGCTGTTTTGAAAATATCATAATAATGTGTAATTTTCTTCTCAAACTTTGTAAGCGTCTGCAGCCCTTCATTTTGACCTGGACCGTTGGTTCCCTCTTTCAAACTTTCTATTTTCGCTTCAGGAATAACCTGTTAAAGTTTGTCGGTATGTTTTAAACACAGAATTTTAAATGACCTGTAAGCTGTTAAGTTTTTCTTAAACTTACATATAATATGATTAACCAGGCTAATGAATTTCTGACAAATTTTCATACACCAGAACATTTTAAAGAAAGAACTGCGAGGGACATGTGCAGAAATACGTAACATACAGATCGTTTCCCAAAGAAGTCAATTATAACAAAATGCTAATTATTACTGTTTCTAAAGGTAGTTACGTATTGCAACTAACAACCGTACTTAAGATTCCACTGCACCCTTCATGAATAAATTCTTGGTATTAAGTCGTAATATTTCATTTAGAGTAAAAATTAAAAACATTTGCTTGTAGAACCAATTTTATGTGTATATTCTGTAAAATTTTTGCGCTAAATTTGCATTACATGTTAAATGCAATATGAAATAAAGGGGCAGATAAATTAAGTATGCTATTTTTTATAACTGCTTACAAATTTTAATTAACGCATGAAGCAAATTTAGCGCAAAACGCCAAAGAAAATTTACATTAAATTGGTTATGCAAGCAAAAAATTTTTTTTTATTTGTTCAGTTGGGCGTACCGTTTACGATGATCACGTCAAATGGCCTTATTACATAACGGGAAACATGTATGCAATTAGCGGGGGGTAGCCCGTATACTTTGTATATTGAAGGACTATTTAAACATGGGGTTTAGCTCTAGGCTACAGTAAACACTCGTGATGTCATTCAACGCTAATTTCAATGTCAATGTCTTACGAACATTTGAATTATAAACTTGAATTTTAGGGCTTTGCGGGTTGAGCACACGTAAAAGTTGTGATTTGTAGTTGTCATAATTTTCCGCAAGAGTTTACCTCCTGAAGTATTTCGGGTGAGTTTTAGAACGCCTGCTGTCACAAGCAAAATATTTACGAGGCAGGGTTGAAATGAAAGAGAGACAGTTGACTTATAATGTATTCACAATAACACAACATATGCGATGCGAAGTGAGCGATGCGAACTAAACAACTAGTCAGCCACTCAGCGTCGAGTCTTCTGTGACGTCAGCGCAACAAAATTCGCTGACGTGACGCCAATTCCGAATATAAAGTATTTATATTTAATTCTCGTCGTGGGCGCGACAAAGCTGATTTACGGAATGTTATTTTGTGTCTAAGTGTTGGTGAGACTCATGAGTTGGTAGTAAATTCCATTTATTTACTTTACGAGAGATTTTTGTTTGTTATTATAAGCAAATAATATCCTTTTTAATGTTGTCGTCTGCCCAGTCAGCCGAGCGGCGTGCAGATCTTCGGCCGTTACGAGATTATTTGAAAACTGCTCATCGCACATGAATGATGTCTGCTTAGTAATACCATTTAAAGAATGTTTCTCAAGTGTATGTCCACTTAAATTTCACTACTAGTTTTTAAAGCATATTTTCTAGAGGCTGAAAAAGGCGAAAAATGAGTGTTTTAGCAGCTTATATTTTTTAGTTATGTAAATCTTGTCGTAGAATCATTTAAAATGTATAGGTGGGTATAATACACATTTTTTTATGTCTGTCGTACTAGAGAGGTTACTATGTATTTGCAACGAACCATTTCACATTTAATAATTTTTTAGTACTTGTCGCCGCACGGTTGGCAATACCGAGAATGTTTAGTGACGCATCACGCCCTTCGCGTCGCATCTACCGTTCTTTGTGATTCCAACTTAATGCTATGCTATTTTAAAGAACTGTGCAATGGAAGTGCATGACTGGATTTAGTTGCTTGGACGTACCCTATTGCGAAATAAATTACTGTAAAAAAAAATTAAAAATATGACAAAACATAAATAAGCAGAGTGTGCTTTAGTCAACATGATACATACACAATATAAAATTCCAAAAAAGGAATCGGGTCAAATAAAACAAGATACATACAGATGATAAATAAAAAATACAAAAATAAGAAAAGAAACCTAAGTTAACATGCGACACAACGATGAGACGAAACAAAAACATAGTAGATATCAGACACGAACGGAAATACGACAAACGACACAACGATGAGACGAAACAAAACACAAAGATATTAGACACAAACAGAAAAAACAATAACAAACGACACAAACTATAAGACGAAATAAAACACGGTAGTTTTCCACAACAGTCAGTATAACGACCATTTTGGGAATTTTGTGTTGTGTATGTATCCTGTTGACTAAAGCATACTCTGCTTATTTATGTTTTGTCTTATTTTTAGTTTTATTTTGACAGTAATTTATTTTCGCAATGGAGTGTGTCCAAGCAACTAAATCCAACATCATGCTGTAGCGCCTGAGCTTATGTTCTGTATAAACAATCGCCGTTTCCCGCCGAGCGAGGTGTCACAACGGTAACATGTTGCATTCTTATTCGTGAGAACCCTGGTTCGATACCCCGGCTCCGACCATCATGATTTCGATTTTACATACTTTCCCGAAATCGATCCAGGTGAATGCTAGGATGTTTCCTTAACAAATGCCCTAGTTCCTGTTCTTGTACCAAGTTGTGTGTCACTGTATCTAATGACATCTCTGTCGACGAGACGTAAAACTCACTTACCTTTACCTTCTTACACGTACACTCGTGAAATCTCGAGTCGTTACTCTGTCAGGGGCGTCATTTAGAGGGGGGGTAGGGGGCAAATGCCCCCCTGATTTAGAAATTTAAGTGTATAAATATATTTTTCGTATTTTGTTATTTAAATAATGCTAACTTAAGCACATAAAACTGAAGTTATACTATTAAAGATTCTAATTTAGACATGCTTAATTAATAAAACATACGCAAAAAGGTCACTGCATGCTTAATTAATAAAAAAGATGCAACAAGGCCACTGCATGCTTAATTAATAAAGAAGATGCAACAAGGTCACTGTCGCAGAAAAAAAATTTGCCCCCCCCCCTTCCCCAAGAAAAACCTGAAATGACGTTCCTGTACTGTGCCTTCCGCTGAGACTGCTTCCCATACTCGGGCCACTGCACAAGTTTGAGTCATGAGAGCGCTGCACACGTACGACGGGTCTGGTAGAATGTTCACATGTGTATGTGTGTGCATTGTGTGCTCGGGTAAAAATGGGTACACCGAAAGGAAGGCCACCAGGACAGACGGCACTCTAGCTCTAGACCTCTAAACTCAACGTCGTCAACTCGGATGTTAATTATTTCTTCTGCAAGAACGTCACAGGTTTTTCGTACGCCGGGTCCCTGATTGCTTAACTTGTACTGCTTAACCCTATAAGGCGCTGCCCTGCGGCTGGAAACATTCTGGAAGTTAAGTATTTGATGTGCGGCAAGATTTCTGGGAACTATAAAAAAATAATTTACATATTAACATTCCGTCAGAGCTGCGGTATTCCTGGCCTATACTCACCCGAACATATTCCGTGATGTTTTTGGCTCCGGGCCTTCCTAGCTTTGTGTACACTCTAAATCTGAATTTGTGAATATTCACTAATTCACGCTGATGGATAGAGCGGTTTCAACAATTTGAGTCAGTGAAAATAGCCACTTTTCAATGAATGAGTATTCACTGATTTCCTTTCAGAATTCCTACATCTCACAAGTGAATCAGTAAATATTCACAGTTTTTTCCAGTTGCTTTCAAAGAACAGTTTCCACACATTGAATCAGTGAAAAATTACTGGAAAGTCGGTGGGCCTTTATTAATTAACTTGTGGAATGTTGGCACTCTTTATCAGAATCAGTGAATAGTCACCGATTTCACAGTGGATTCTCATTGATTCAATTTGTTGAAAGTGCTCCATCCATCGACGTGAATCAGTGAATATTCACTAATTCATATTTAGAGTGTACCCACATTACAGGATACAGGATACTTTACTTTTGACCTGACATAATATTTTGGAAAAGTCCTTCTAGGTAAGCCGCTTAAACTGCCGGCCAACAACAGCAGTCCGTTGAGAAGATAGTAATTTGGAGTTCAGTATGTTTATAAATAATACCGAAACGAAATTCGTAGGTCTCTGAGTTGAGGCTATTAATGATAAACTGTTCGGTGCCTGAAATGTTTCAGTTAAGCGGGTGCCTATTAATTAGCCGATTTCAGCAGCACTTTTATATACTTAGCTTAAATTCCATAACATCTTGCCACGCAGAAAACTTAAATGTGAAACTTTATTGTCAGTCTCTAAACTATACGATTTTAGCGTGTTTTTTTTTTTCTGTTAAGATTCCGAGAGACATTGAGTTGCTACTGAACGCAACAAAATGAAATGTACAGGTTTTTGGGATCAATCTGTAAAGGAAAAAAGAAAACCATACAAAATTAATTCTGTAGAATTCACGATTGAACATTTTCTGAAATGATTCGTTTGTAATAAGCTATTTATAACGTTGAAATTTAATAACTTTGTAGGAAAATATTCTCTCACAAAGTTTGCAACAATAGTTATCAAATATTTCCTATATTATATCCTGAAACTCGTATATCTGAACTAATATTGTTAGCATTAGTAATTATGACATCACGCCATATTATTGCACTGTAAAATCTTTCTCCTTCGATTTACGGAATTTCCGGTGAACATTTATCCTGATACTTCCGTGAATTCACGGAAACTTATTTCCTAATCCAACATAAGTTTCCGTAGTTTCATCACATGGAACTGAGCCATACTTACTTATATTTAATGTTACAATTGCATTTCTACAGATTTGCAGATTTACCGGTGACGTTATTAAAATATATCCGTAGTATTTACAGCTCTCGAACCCGTAAATTTACGATTTCTTCCGTGCAAGTGTCCGCAGATTTATGGATTTATTACGTATGATTTCGTAGTGTATGTTTATGCCTAGATATTTCCGTATTTTATTTACACGGACGCTATTTCCGTTTATTAACGGTAGATTTCCGTTAAAAATTATACCGGTGTACATAGGCGTATTTCAAGTGGTACTGAGTGACAGTGGAATTATTTAGTATGTTACTAAGGAGTACTAAACAACAGTTGCTAAAAACTCTTGCAAATGTAAGGTGGCACTGTTAAAAACTATTTTCGTTATTTTACGGAGAAGTGCTGGTAAAAAAATCCCCAGAAGTGTCCTTTAATTTACGGAAGGCAACTAGCTCCACTTATAGGAATTCGCATATTTATGATACTTCTTTGGGATGCAGGCACAATAATACTTACGGTTATTTTTTAGTTCTTCTCACAGTTTTACATATGTTTAATTAATGAAACAAAATTATTCATACCTGTGTTACAAAATAATGCTTCCGTTAATTAGACAGACATTTCCGTAAATTTGTCCGCAAATTCACGGAAATTTTTAACAGTGGACCTTGCTCGCTTAAGTGTCAGTGCTAATTTGGTAAAGAAGGTCTTTCTGGCGACTTCTCGCGCCTAACTTCCAGCACATTTTTTGAGCAGTGATATTATGTGCTTTGCCAGCTACTGTAATCATATTTCTTGCGACTTTTGAAACATTTTTAAGCGTCTCCATAAGACACACACAAACGGCAAATAGGATCTTTATTTGAAGTGAACCACTTTACGTAGCTTTGAAAGAGAATTTGGGTTTGACGTCCACGACAATGGCAAAAAATATGCTTTGCAATGAATATAGTTCAACACTAATCTTAATCGCAAATTTAGTTGTAGTGTTTCAAATACAAGTTTTATATTAAGTAATAAATTTGTGTTAAAAATAATATAACGTTATCGTAGAAAACTTTTTGAAAGAAAAA
>PNEQ01134123.1:50155-65918 GCA_003012365.1 Medauroidea extradentata
TTTTTTTTTTTTTTTTTTTTTTTTTTTTTTTTTTTTTTTTTTTTTTTTTTTTTTTTTTTTTTTTTTTTTTTTTTTTTTTTTTTTTTTTTTTTTTTTTTTTTTTTTTTTTTTTTTTTTTTTTTTTTTGTAATACGTGTGCAACGTCATGGCGTAAAATCCAAACTTTAATCAAGGACATTCCTCTACCGTCCTCTCTCTTCCGGTTAGAGGCTACAAAAGCAGTTCCGTGTACCGTTATTCACCTGATGGCTGAAATGATTCCGTCCACAGTCGATCCCAAGCAAATGCCAAACGTAACGTTTACAAGCGTTACCAACCAGAGAGGCCACGGAAATTCACCTAATGACCTGGCTGCAAAATAGAAGGGGAGGGGAAGTTGTTGATTACTTCGTGACGTGCTGGAACGTGATTGTAGATTATTTGAAGTCAGCAGTGTTGCTAGCAATGAGGCCCAAAGAAATATTTTGGTGTAGAAGTAAGTTAGTGGGGGGAAAGACAGGTTATTCCAGTTTGATGGTACTAAATGTTATTTATAATAATAAACTTAATATTAAATCTTTTAAGAGAACAACACGAAACCCTTGTTATATCATCTGAAGTTGTAGCAAAATATATTAGGCAGTAAATGTATAGAAGTAGTTCAGTAGTTAAAAAAAAAAAAAAGGAAAACTATAAAACAATAACACCGATAGTTGAGAAAGAATTAATATGACTTAATTAAAATAAACAAATGTACATAGAAATTAACTATACTTAACTAAATTGGATGAAACTGATTTAAAGTAAACTAAAACAACTAAACCAACCAAACTGAGATAAAATAAAAGAAAAAGATTTTTTTTGTAAATTTTAAACTTGACAATATATTCATTACGGCGTGTTTTTTTAAAGTAACAAGAAGTCGCAGTGTTGTGAAGAAAATAGTGAGTTAACGCCATTTAAAGATAATTTACGCAAAAAATACTCGCTAAAGCATTAAATATGAGCATAAAATATTTCGTACAATAGTGTTTATCTAAATATAATCAACATAATTGTAATACGAAGTCGATTATTTGCAGTACTGTATCACTGAGTACGTACGTAAATTATTTTAACAATTAAAGCTGGCTCATTAGTTAAATTATTTTATTTACCTCGTGGATACAGGGGAATGTGTGCTTAGAGGTAGCAGAATCCAACCATGATGATGAAAGTACACGCTGGACCATAAAAAACCAACCTTTTCCTTTTAATTCACTGGTGTCAAAAGAATAAAACCAACAATCAGCAATGGACGGGATACATGTTGTATTTGCTTTCTCGCGGTCAGTACGTCATTAGTAGAGATGATGGTATATCGCGAAAATGTTTTGTGCCAACATAGCCTTGAAAACACTGACACAACGTAGCTGTCTATAGACTAACAACATGCATCAAATATTAAAATAGCGGTATTTTTATTGGCTTAGTCAAATAGGGCAGTAGCTCCACGTACAAGGAAAAGCCAGTAATATTTTGATACGCTGAACGTACGTTGAAGCCTAGCAAATAGTAAGGTTTTCCCGCGATAAACCATCATCTCTAGTCATTAGTTACGGAACCGTTGCGTCTTTTATCGAAATGATGGTGAGTGCAGGACCTATTTAATTATGTAACGTACATAAGTAAGCAAGGTACTGCTGTTTCAGTTAATTTAGCTACAGTCTTCTAAACAATATTTCCAAGCCCGGTTAGAACAACTAACATCAAGATCAACAGCGCGAATTCAAATACAGCTGAAACCACGTATCACATGTTTTCTGTAAAGTGTCAGCGATTAGGTGTTTGTTTATGATAAACCAATCCGATTAAAAATTATTTCACGACCAGAGTGCCATGGTTGTGTAGTCATTTCCCGGCTTCGCTCTAAATTGTAATAAGTGAATATTCACTTATTACTAGGGCTAGGAAAAATTCGCGAGTTCAATGACCTGCATGCTGTAATCCAATGTCCTATACATACTCAAGCCACGTCTATTCGTTCATTGTCTGCTGTCTGAATGAGTAGCAGGTAATGGACAAATAGTAGGGCTTCGGTATATACAGGATAATGGATTCTACCATGTTGGTCATTGAACTCGCGAAAAATTCCTGGCCCTACTTATTACTAGTGGCTTTATAGAGATTCCGAAAGGTGCAGTTTCAACATATTAATAAGTAAAATACAAAAACACTGATAATCGGCGTGAATATTCACGAACTCTTATTTATAGAGACTGTAAAAATTCGCGGGTTCACTGACCTGTAAGCTAGCCTCCAAAAATATCTGCGCACTCAAGCAGACAACACCTGCTCATTGACTGCTCTCTGGTACAGCGATACCACATTATTGGACATGCATTTAGTTGCGTCTTCATAATTGACTCAGGTTTCTCCACGAGGAGTCAAATGAGTCAAGAGCCAATTAAGAACGTGATACTTACATACGTTTGTTCGAATTCTAACCTGTACCCAAAACAAAACGCGAATTTTTCAGGTCCCTACTTATTTAGAATCCAGACATTTCAAAAGTTTATAAGGAAATGCATGTAAAATTCCAGTTAAGATTTCGTGGCATACCAGAATTTACTGTCCTGTATAAACCTCTTATACTATCTGAGAGACGTAATGTGATGACATGAGATTTGTAAGGATCTGTAAATTTAATCTGACGACAGCAGACTGGACTCCAAGTTACTATGTGCCAATCAGACGTCTGTTGTTGGTCGGCAGTTAGTGTGGCGAGCGTTGAAAGACTTTGTCAACCAATTATAAAGGCCAGTCTAAAAAATGCCCGCTATATTGCGGGCAACAAAGGTGCGAAGGGCTGAAGATATAAAAATCACTTAGTGACCTAAGTCACGTTTCACGGCAACGCTTTTGGACAGAAATAATTTTATGCAATGATATGATGGAAATATTGCTACCGGAATTGACATGTGAGGGATAGGGAGGTCGAATATGAGTAGTTGTTTTCGAGTTTTTTCTAAGTGATTCTTATTTGCTGATAGTTTTCAAGGTTTTAAAAAACAACCGAAAGATTTTAAAACGATGTTTATCGCATCAAGTTGAACGAAAGGTTTACATGTGGCATATATGTAGATACGACAGATACTGAGCCACCTGTTATATGATCAAACATATATAATCACTATTATTGCTCAAGCCAAGGCTCCGGAACAGGCAGCGCCGTTGAATGAAGTCAGAGTCTATATGCCGTAATAATTTTACCATAAATTTGTGTATTTTTAAATATCCTGAAAATAACTTACTTATTAGCATGATACCAGCATTCGTTTCTAAAGGATGATAAACAGTCTACATGTTTGCCTGCAATTTTTTGCCGTTGCCTATTCGGCAGAACGTATTGTTACAAAGCTGGCTGTGTTTTTCTTGAGTCAAGTCACTGGGAGAGGCACTTATCTCTTCCTTGAGCGGTTCTTGGTAAACGAGGGGGAAAATGTGCGTCATCCACGAAGCTGTACTTTTCAGCACAAGTGAACAAGATCAATGACAAAGAAAGTGTTGGGGAAACCAGTTCCATTACTGCAACCGGCCAAATCACGAGAATTGAAAAGAATTCAGGTTGGACCGCGGAACCCATAAGCCTATGTTACTATGCCATGCGTCTTGTCCGCGGATGTCCCGTGTCCCCTGTTCTCTCCGATATCACGATCATAATGTAGTTGATACATTTATTTCTAATCTCTCCTTGAGTTTACATTTTGTGTTTGTATACAAATTGCACGCGAATTCATGACATCAAATTCTTCTTCATTGCACAAGTATTGAGACAGAGGACATGATGGGACTACCGAGGATAAAAATTAAAAACTGACGAAAGAGCCGAGGGCAGGGACAGGGGACATGTACAGACAAACATCATGCCGTCACGTGAACACGTGGACCAATCAGTGCTTCGAATGTGAGTGACCGAGAACAACCGAGGACTGAGGACATCCACGGGCATCACGGTAATTGTAGCATAGCCTTAAGCGGAGTGCAGCTGCCTGTAGCAAAATACCGTGGCCACAGAATACTTAGGAATGCAGAGTGAAGTAGTCGGTAGGACGGCAAACTCAGTCACACACGCCAGCAAATGTCTTCGCTGGCTAGCAATATGTTATAAACGCCTACCACCAATTAGTGTAACGCGGCAGCCAGGCCAATAGTAAACCTGCTGTCACATACAGAAGACAAGCAGACACGGGGCCGGTATATCAACTGCCTCAGGCAGCCAATATGCGGCGAAGTTCACCAGTATCAAATGAACCGCCACGTCATTTCACGTCTGTATTACGGTTTAGTCTGTGGCGTGGCTTTAGGTCTGGCAACCCTGCTAAGAAGTATCATTTTGATAGTTCTTTTAACGCTCCAACGGCAATCACTGTCCCTGATTCGTTATTCTCGCCTACAAACAAGCGAATCAGACTACGCTATTGCCTTCGGAGAGACCAAATAAGAGTTAAAATTAGCCCTTCCTGGCAGGGTCGCCACATTGACGGCTGAGGCCTTCTACCAAACACAACTATGGCTAAGTGCATGCATAAAGTCACAGAATGTTTGGTGAAAATAATTTTGTACCAATCTGTTTCATTGTCTTATACGTGCACATCTGCAGCTTTGCTTCATGGTCAGTGATTGGATGTTTTTAACTCTCAACATCTCAGGGATCTACCACAATGTCACAAAATCTTTAACGTGTGGTGTCGCAGTGACCTTGTTCTGATTTGCATGGTCAAACGAGCAACGTCTCAGCACAAAAGCTCTCTGCCAATAACCGTGAAGCAAAGCTGCAAGTGTACTCTTAAGACATTGAAACAAGATTGTGCGAAATTCTTTCACCAAAACTGAGTGGCTCCATGCATACAGCTCACCACCAGGAAAATGTAGGTCATCAACAGACTTAAAAATAAAATATGAATAATGACAACAATTAGAGACACTGGTAAATCTCGGGGAAATTTGATTGTTTGCTAGGCTACAACATGCTATATATAACACTGAAAGTTTTGCACATGTATTGGCTATCGTTTATATGAAGAACTGTATCCCTCTTCAACAGACCCAATTAACACTTTACAGTTTTAACATAGAACGTGTATGATATGCCAGAAAACTGTTCACACATGTCACAACTGAGATACTAGAGTTTATTGGAGACTTTGTTAAATATTTTCGCGATTTTCCAATGTTTCTAATAATAACAACAACAACCATATTCTACTTGTTGAGAACACTGCACGCACACAACATGTTACGGACTACGTCAAACATACTGCTCATGATCCACTGCTTACCATCTGCTTTGCGTATCTCGCTACCTACAATGATGACCTTGAATACAGAAAATATGGCAGGGCAAGGCATCTCACAGACCCAGCTAATAATATCAATCGACTGTCGTGATTTTCTTCACCGTGCTCATTTATACGGATTTGCAGACACACGATAAAGTACGCAGGTGTAAATTTCAAAGAACACAGAACTACAAATAGCCTGTGTCATGAATCAGCCATATATTCGTCGTTGTTAATTTTGAGTGAATTTGTTTTAATGTTTATAACTTTGAAACTATCTTAACAAATGTAGCAACTTATTCATTTTTCGTATTGTTTCAAACATGTACTTTTTTGGAATGTTTCAAATATGAGAACCGCTAACATGATTTTCTGATAAACTGACAATTGGCACATAGCCGGTCGATACATAACACCGTCCTGACAATTGGCACATAGCCGGTCGATACATAACACCGTCCGAACATGAGATCATATCTTATATTGGGCACATGATCGCCCCAAGCAGATAAGCGATATGTGATCAGTCAGTGAGATTTGGTCTAGCGTTTAACATCTAGGTCTTTTAGCTCTGGTGAGGGGTGACATGAGGTGAGAAAGAATGAGACAGCGTCGGGATGAGGGGTGTAGGAAACGGAATGTCCTCGAGAAAACCTGTCGAACAACGGCATCGTCCGTCAAGATTCCGACATGCGAAACTGCAAGCGACGTGGCGAAGGAGCGACGAAGCGATACGGGAGCAGCAGATCATAGAGGTACGGCGTTGACATCCGGTGTAAGAAATACGACTGCATATATGCGAGGGAGTTATTGGTGAGGTACTGAGGAAGTAGTGGAGAGATACCAGGAAGATAAAAAGTAGGTACTAGGGAGGTACTAGATAGATACTGGAGAGATACTAGAGATGTGTGGGAGATACTAAGTAGGCCTACGTACTGGCGATTTCTAGGGAGATACTAGGAAGATACTGGGAAATTACTGCGGAGGTACTGGGGAAATACTAGGAAGATACAAGGGGAGTACTGAGAAGATACTAGGGAGATTCTACGGCGGTACTGGGGAGGTGCTAAGGATATAATACAGACGTACGGGTGAGCTACTGGGGAGGAAGTGGGCAGATACGGGGGAGATGCTAGTGGGATACTGGAGGGAATGTGTACTGTGATTAGTTTGTGATACTGATGCTAATTATTTACTTAATATGAGTAAAGTAAGAATTTATGTACTACAAACATTAAGGTAAAGACACTTGACAAGTGTCATTTATTAGTTAATATAGAGTGATTGGGAAACTGAGTTTTACTGTAAAGAATTAACATTATTTAAACTTGTTTCGATAGAATTATTCAGCGGACAGGTGTAAAAATTGAGATATACACGGTAAATTTAAGAACCACAAACATTTTGTTCCATTTTAAGGATTGATTTTAAAATAAAACAAAAAATATAATTTGTCACTTAAATTTATTTTCATTAAGTTCTTGATCATAATCCAAACCGGGTAAATCTCATAAAAAGGTTATAAAATAACGGGTGTTTTATTAACTAATACAATATCATATGCAGTCCAGCATAAGCAGTCTCCGCCATCATTCTGATTGTTTTCTGTAGAGATGTGGAAAGGTCTGAGAGGGACTATAGAGGAGCTATGTAGGAGTGGCTGGATTGCAACGTACTCGTCCTGAACTCGAGTGAGCTAGGCGAGGATGCCTATATCACAGCTATGTTGGTTGTTATAAATATGGTAGAGAGGAAGTAGAGACTGTATGGTGTAGTGGGGAGGTAGAGATTGCAGTGATGAGAGGGAGGAAAACCAGACTGACACACTCGGACGAGAACTTCATTACGCTAATTGAATACTGCCTTGTCTACACTGACGAGTGCCGCCTCCACTCCTCCTCTGCCCTGCGCCGTCTCCTAACAGTTATAACGGGGCAAGCGGATAAAAACAAACGAGAGCCCAAGTGCTGCGGGGAAATGTAGATAATCCCTGTCCAGGACTGTTTGTCGCACATTGGCGAAATACGTAGTCTGGACTACTCGCATACTCGCTGTAGAAATGAACCACCTACTCTGCTTACAGACTTCTGTTACGTATGACAACGCGTTTGAAGTGAACTGAGAGGATTGGTATGTTTGTGTCGTGGGTCTGTTCTGCATTACATTACAGTTTTATAATTGTCGGCCTACAATTACTGCTTCAATGGCTACACCTTCGAAGCTTGTAGCCACGATGTTAAACTGGGAATCAATGTTAAAATTACTTAATTCTCAGTCAATATCACAGGCAACTTTTTAGAATAAAAATGTTAAGTACTGCCACAGATAAAATATTTCCCAGACATTTAATAAGTTGATAATTCTCTTGAACGTTATATGTATGTGTGTGTATATATATATGAATGTATGAGTCTATGTGGCCCAAGATATTCATCATAAATTGCGATGAAACTTTGGTGAGTGCCTGTGTGCGCGCGCGAAAGTTTCTGACAAAAAAAATCTGTACATGCATAAAACGCCGAAAGGTTGTGGAGAGAGGAAAAAAAGGGAGCTGGGAAAGGGGCAGAGGGACAGAACGTGGTACCCTTTTCTTCTATATAGTTTTTATCAATTTGCGCTGTTTAGAATTTCCAAAAATAATTTACTCCAGAATTTTTTTAGAAAATAGAAAAAAATGCCGTAATTATCATGTTTATTACAAATAAAATTAATGCTATTACTTACATAAAACTTGAAGAGCCGAAAATTTCCTCAAAACAAAAAAAAAATTTGAAAAGCTATCAAAAAAAAATTTTTTACGAATTACTTAGGATAATATGGAGTACTAAGTCTGAAGTTTTGCACGACTCAAAGAGGTTGTACTTTATAATTGGTCAAGAAAAAAAATCACGTGAACGAAATCGCGGGTAACAACTCGTAAATAGAAACATATTTAATTATAAAATTGTAAGGTTTCTAAGATAACAGTTCCACGTAGAAAACTTTTTGTTTGAAAATTATCTTGAGAATGTTTCCATTGAGATATAATTTCTGTAATGTTGAATCACCATTATGATAAATATCCGTTGCAAGAATAGTAAGCAATGATCTTAGGAAGAATATAAAATATGCTTGGATAATTTCAGTTATTTATTAGATATTACAGTCTCTCTCCTACAACACCATCGCGAAAAGAAAGTAAGGAGTACTTATTTAATAATTAACTCCGAAAACACCCGTAACGCGTCACACAGTAAAATACTACTTTCGGCGTAAACTTTCCAGTATATAATGGAACGAAATTAATTACATTTAAATCAAACTATACCTTGTAAATATTTCTGTTTTAAAAAATAGTACCTTGAACATATAGTTTTTGCTTGTACTCGGGTACAAATTGTATGGTTCATTCAGACGCGTAGTTGATATCCTGCGTTGTGTTCATACATATTACATACGATTGGATAGCCCGATAAACTTGTACGTTACTGTAGCAGAAAAGTGCGTCGGCTATTTCGGCACTGTAGCTCTCAAATGAACACCGTCCCTATCTGGAAATAATATTTTAAATCGCCATTCTATTTTCAAACTTATGATTCGATTATTTATCTTATTATTTCTTATCCAAGTTCATATTAGGACACGTGTGCCCGTAGCGTGTGACGCTATAGGCGGATCCTGTCTGCTCCATATCGACGCCCGGGTCATTTCGCTACCAGCATGTACCAAGACGTCCAGATCCGACATTAGGCGTATTTTAGAGGTTGAATTGTTCACAAGCTTTTAGCAAGCGTTTGCGGAAACTGTCTGCATTTACAAGAGATTGCTAAAATACACATTTCAGTGAGTATAAATGGCTACCAACATGGAGTTACGAAATTATGTATTTGCTAATGCCTTATCAAGAATATAATTGGACTGCATGAAGAAAAACACCATTTCACTAATATATTTGTTGGACAATAGAGTGCTGTCACTATTTTTTTTTACATGTACAACATAATAAATTGTAGAAAGAAATTTAATTACGCAGCTGCATAAAATGAAAAGTTATATTGCGTCATTTTCTTTCAAAATAACTTAAGTCTCGTCCACATTGCGCATAAACACAGTTTGTTTTGATTTCAGATTAATTCGAGATAAAAACAGGAAATAATGGTAAAGGTAAACATCCTGTGAAAAAACCCTGTAACCGTCCTCCCGCTTCGGTTGCCAGAAATGAGTAAACACCCTCAGGCTGTTTGCAGCATGTTTGCAAATACCCTTGAAAACAGAAGTGCTAAAATGCTCTATTCACAGGTACCGCTACCAATTCAACTGCTAAAATACGCCTAATGTTCCGACTGCCATAATCACAGCACCACACCAGCCTCGGCAATATGATTAAGGAGGGACTGTTGACCTAACTAATTTGAGCAGATGAAATAAAATTATTATTGTAATTATTAACGGCCTCCTTTTACGATTAGTGTATTTGAATTGTATTTTATAATGTAACTAGCAGTCCCCCGCGGCTTTGCTCGCGAGAATTATTCATAACTGATAATATTAACTTTAAATGAAAAACCTCTTTGTACACCAGGTTAGTACTTCAGTCATCAAGTGAAAGAATGACCAAGCTGCTAGTTGAGCTAACTCTGCAGCAGGATAAGTAGCTATAGCTGTCCACGCGAAAAGTAATCTTAAGTTTGTCCCTGCCACTGACAGCGACGTTACCTGGACCTTATCTGTAGCACTGCAAAGTTGACGTTGTGGGGTAGTTATAGACTCTTAAATGTACGGTGTTAATCGAAATAAAAATGTCTGATTTACCCTGTGCACAACCATTGGAGACGGAGCCCTCAGTTACATATTTTCAAAATATTTACTTGACGTTTAAAGCCATTAGAAAATTTTGGTGAGAAAAGATTCGCCGAAACGAATTTGGTGCCCCAACCTTGGGATTAGTAAGATAATATATTATGTGAGCTGATGTTGTCGAGGGAAGTAAGTGGAAAGTGAGCTGCATAATCCAATTTACCTCTTTTAAATGACTACATGCAAATTGTACTAAATCGATCTGCTTTGCAGTTTTTGTGTGTCAGAAGTGAACGTTCGCTACCAGCTTTTTACGGAATTTGAGCCCAGAACATCCCGGAATGTAGACCTGAGCTACAAACAACTGCGTCACGTAACGTCGAAATATTTCATGAAAACAAATTTAACACAAAAAATTAAATATTCATGTACTGGACTCATAGAGATTGTAGAATACCACGTCTCGATAAGTTTCTGTAGCGTGAACTTCTGTATAATTTATTTCTCGCTGGCCGTACTTGCTTTTCTGATCGTCTGCCTTGAAAGTTCACAAACTTTATTATATTCTTAACTAGCTGGCCGGCTGCGGTTTTGCCCGCGTGAATTTATGTAATGTAAACAGTAAATTGGATAAAATATGTGATGAAGGCATTTAACAGCTACCGTACTCAATAACAGTGAACTATAAATTGTCTTAGCTTAGTGTAAAGAGCCCGCGCAATATGCTCGTATGATGTCATAGTAATTCCCATCGCAAGGTCTTGCACGGGATACGAACCCTTAACCCCTCCCACACCACAAACTGTATACAATACCTGAGTGAATGCTTAAAGGCAGGCCGATTCTTTCGCATGTACAGGCTACAGTCCAAAGAGGTTTTATTTATGAGTAGGTAGGCAAAAAGAAACAACAACAACTGTTGAATTACTTCTCCATCATCTTTTTTTTTCGGAAGACTGTAACATTTTACTGCTTTTCACACCCTTAATTTTCGAATTTCATAAACTCCTGAACTTTATTTGTAGGTATTTATATAAACTTCATTCTTATCAACACATCATCTCGATATATCAACGGGTATAAACGGTACAGATAATTATTTGAAAACAAATTTTATTTTTTTAAACAGCTTTCAAGGACGAGTTTTAAAAAAATCCTGAAATTATTTTGTTTTATATTTACGTATGATGACTTTTAAAGCAAAAACTATTTCAATATTTCCACTGGTTTAGGAGATAAGTGGGATTAATTAAAAACACGTTTTATTTATTAAAGAGCTTCCAAGGACAAATTTAGAAAAATTCTAAAAACGCATTTGAGATATTTACTTAAGCATCATTAAATAAAAATCACCTCACTATCTGAAATGATTTAGGAGAAATCACGGATTAATGAAAAACACATTTTACGGCTTTTCAACCACTAAATTTTCGAATTTCGCAAAATCGAAAAATTCGCCAATATGCATTTCTTTGGGCAATATTATGAAGTTAAAAAAATATGATAGCTTTCCCGGTTAATGAGATATCAGGGATTCTTTGAAAACACATTTCACCCCTTTTTACCCCCTTAATCATAGAATCTCAAAAAATCCATTCTTAATGGGTGCCTACAGGCCAGGGGGAAGCTTCCCTCAACATTTCATGGTTCTAGGTCCAGCGGTTTGGGCTGTGCGTTGATGAGTGAGTGAGTGAGTGTATCAGGACACTTCATTTCATATATTAAGATAATCATAACGTAACATAAAGTAAAACACATACATATATATTTTTTAAGTACTTACGTAGGCATCACTCTGACGCGAACAACACTTCAATATCTCTTCTGGGGGCCGATTAAATATCGCCTTTTATGGGTGCAACGTAAACGTTGCACCTGCGTTGCGTCTGGTTGCGCCTCATTGGTATTATATACTCACTAGAGGTACGTCAATTTCGCGGAATCATCTGGCAGTAGCCTAGATTGCTCAGTCCTGTACACGCTCTAAATACAGTCGATTATTCATTGGCTTATAATATTACAAGCGATAGCTCTATGAATCATTTCCTTATTTGCTACTGGCTTGCGGTAGTCAAATGTGTTTAGTGATAGCCGCCAGCTAATCACACACGTGATTATGAAGTATATATTTTTGGAGTTCAACCTGACCTGGAATGTATTTGCGAAACTGACGTACCTCTAATACTCACGTAATGTCATAGAAGAAGCGTTTAACTTGCCCTGCACTTGCGTTGCGCTGCGTCGGTGCAAATAGCAGGTGGCGATATTTAATTGGCCCCCCTGGTTAGATATATATCACGGGTTGATGGAAAACACATTTTGCGCTTTTTCACCCTTTTGGGTATCGAACTTCGAAATATATTAATTTCACATCTTTGACATTTGTATAAGTAATCAATTGAAGTACAAATCACAACGGTAGAACGTTCAGTCGAAGCAATATCGATCATATATTAAAAACATATGACCCCTGCATGGTACTGAGAGTTCGAAATTCGAAAAATCTGAAAATCATTTTGCGATTATTTTTGTACTCATCATCCTGAAACAAATATTAACTGTATATCTAGACGGGTTCGGTAGATATCGGGGATATATCTAAAACACATCACAGGTCTTTTCCCCTCCTAAGTGAGTGAATTTCAAAAATCCCTTGAATCACGTTTTAGAATAATTAACTGGTGTCTCTTGGACTTGAAGAACCCGTCGGGTTCAAGATATACCGACGATTAATTAAAACACTTTATATAATTTTTCACCCTTTTCACAACCTTAGGTGGGGAACTTCGAAAATTCGTGAAATTACTTTTCAGGTATTTGAGTAAGCATCATTCTTAAACAAAAATCATGTCACTATATAAATATCAATGGTATATATATATATATATATATATATATATATATATATATATATATATATATATATATATATATATTGTGAATCGAAAACTCATTTTACACCTTTTTTTAACCTCTTTAGAGTCGAATATGGAAAATATATTTTAATGGTACTTGGGATATTTACAAAAGCATCAATTTAAAGCATAGAGCACTTCGATATCTCGATTGGTTCTATAGATATGAAGGGATTATCGAAAACATATTTCACGTATTTTCTCCCCATTAATTAAAGAATTATGAAACGTCTTGGAGTCTTGTCATAGACATTTGTATACGTAACCAATTAAAGTAAAAATCACGATGATTGCCAATTGTGTTTCAAAGATACAGACGATTCATAAAAAATATTTTGCCCCTTTTTACTGCTTGGGGGTCGAATTTCAAAAAAATCCTAAAAGTAATTTTTGGGTAATTACGTAAGCAATATTTTGAAGTGAATACAACTCTTTATACCGAAGGATTCGATAGATATCGATAGTTAATCGGAAACACATTAAGGTCTTTTCACCCCCTTAAATATTTAATTTCGAAAAATCCTTAAATTGGCTAATATGCATTTTTATGAGTGTTCTATAAAAGTGAAAATTGCAATGATAGACGGTCGGGTTCGAGCTCTATCAACGTTCCTTCGGAATTACATTTCACCCTTTTTCACCCCCTTAGAGGTCGAATTTCGTAAAATCCCTTTTTAGTACTCGCCTACGACCTCACACAAAAAATTTCACGATTCTAGGCCCAGTGGTTTGGGCTGCAGTTTGATATGTTAGTCAATCAGAGTTCTCTTTTATGTATAGAGATTTTATATAGAGATATATAAATAGTTAGATTTAAGCAATATGATCGTAACACCAACTAACGCGTGTTTTAATAATATATCAGCCCTAAACTCGTAACAACTTACTAACATCATATTAGATGAGTGATAAGCTGAAGTAAAATCATGGTATTGTATTCTTAATTTTATAACAGCGTAACAATACAAATTCACACTTCATACAAAATGATTCAGGTAACTTGTAACCGCGGTGAAAGTTGTGCTATAAAACCGTTTCATACTCTCGAATTGGGAAATAAGTAGAGATTAGTTAACTGACTGCAGCAAACCCTACGAAAATGCACCACTAATTTCTCTTAACCATGTTCAGTGTACAACGGCAACGAATCATTGTAAATAGTTACATTAATTCTGAGGAAGGAAATTTAGTTTTCTGTTATTTGTGTGATGTCTGTAAACGATATTTTTGTACATCCGATGTTACCCACCACTTTTTTTTTAGAACAAATCTTATTTTATTTCGTTTTGTTTACAAGCTGCCCGAATTCCAGGAACAAGTGTTATCATGATACTACATTCTCGGAAATAATTTCCCACATTATAACAAGGGATCAATTTTCTGCCGAATCTTTGGAGCCTACTTCCTTCTTGCGTTTTACATCTATCAATTTTCTCTCAAATCGCAAGGTTCGCCTCCGTTATTACTGTTGCCCCCTATCCTTGGTTTCATATTTTTCATTTTAAACCATAGTTTCACATATTTGTGTACAGACAGAACAAACTGGAGAATTGTGTGGAGTAAGTAGACAACCTTCAGTTCACCGCTATAAAGTAAATTGCTGTTGCCAATGTTACATGCGTGGGTGTTATTTAATGTATACCAACTATTTCTGAAAATTTTCGGATTTAAGGCCGCACATAAGACTCAACTTAAAAAAAAATGCGAATAGGCCCTTCACGAACAGGAAAGGCAACATTCCACACATCTCTCTTTATACACGTTAGCTAACACCAATCATTAACTGATACTTAATATGTGACCCAACGAAACCGACCCGAGAGTATCCTCCCAACAGCTTCGACATATCATACTAAGGTACCCAGCTCGTGTCGTAATACGAGTACATGGCCCACCAAAGAAACAATTTTTTGTGTATTCCTGTTGCAGGTTGGAGGGCGTCATTTGGGAATATGTGCGTGACGAACTCGCTGGTCCTGTTCCTGGAACTGCTCGCCGCTAGAACACACACTCACACACACGCAATCCACCCCCCCTCCCTACTCGACACAAACTGCGGTTTTAGGGCACGCTGGCCAGAGCAGCAGCACACTAGGAACACTTGAGCCAATAATAATTTATCTTCCAGGAAGCGATAATTCACTCGTCCTTAGCGTAGTCCGGCACCGTGACGAGTAGCATGCTTCCTCTGTAGGTTGGTACCTCCTGCCCAACTTTCCTGCTCAGGTCGAGGTGGCAGCGGGTGTACTGAAACATGGTATGAGATGATGTGGTAGATTGTGTGAGGCCCATCATAACCTATGCTGCCAGATGTTCAGCTCTACAATACATATGCATGCACACGCATTGTGTACACTTGGAGTTATCGACGCAAGTAGAGTTTATTCCTGACACCATTTGAATCTTTAATTAAAATTGGCAGTTGTATTTTTCTGTCTAGTTTCCCGAAATGCTCTACTGGTGTGGTTTATCTGAGAATGTTGATGCTCGAATATAAACAATACAGTCTGATAAAATGTCCCTGGTTTACTGCTTCATTTTATTCGTCATGTTTTAATTGTTTCGAATTATTTAGAAAATTTCTGTACAGGACCCACACATTACATTTCTGCTCGAAATTAAGTAAGGAATAAGTCCTGTGTTACGGTAAATCTACGTGCATTAACCTGTATAGTATGTGTGTATGTATACACACACGCACACACACACACACACACACACATATATATATATATATATATATATATATATATATATATATATATATATATA
>PNEQ01134124.1:0-50635 GCA_003012365.1 Medauroidea extradentata
TGTATGTTGGTTCTAACATGTGAATTTCTGCTGTACTACGTTTCTAACGTACATGGTTCTGCATTATGTGGTTCTAAGTTGTGTGTTTCTATCATACATTTGTTCTAACATCTCCGATTCTATTGTTTAATAGTTCTAAGATGTGAATTTCTGTTGTGCGACGTTTCTAACATACATTGTTCTAAGAAACGTGATTCTATTCTAAGTTGTGTATTTCTGTTGTATGTTTGTTCTTACATGTGTGTTTCTGCTGTGTATTGGTTCTAACATGTGAAATTCTGTTGTACGACGTTTCTAAAGTATGTGGTTCTAAAATATGTGGTTCTAAGTTGTGTGTTTATGTCATATATTTGTTCTAACATTTTTGATTCTACTGTATGGGTGTTCTAACGTCTGTGTTTCTTACATAAGACGTTTCTGTCATCTGTGTTTCTAACAAATGTTTGTTCTATATTATGTGTGTCTACCGTGTGATTGTTCTAACATGTGAAATTTCTAATTTATGTGGTTTTGGTTGTGTATTCTATTATATGGCAGTTCTAAGTTGTGCGTTTCTAACGTATGTGTGGTTCCCGTACACTTGCCAGTATTTAGAGACGTACGATACTCTGAAGATACCAAAAGTTTAGTTCAGGAATAATTACCACACTAAAAATAAGTCAGAAATATCACAATCAGATATAATGTTTTATTTTTCAAAGTATTTTTGGACGTTAACGCGTCAATGTTGTGGTTACTGCGAATGTTTTCTTTCGTTCGTCCATTTTCCGTTCCAGTTCGTCCGGTCCACGGCCGCGTGGTCCGAACCAAAGTTCCTTGTTCTATTTTATTCCGTCCTCGCGTCAGTTTATATTTACGTCGCTTGCAGATTAGGTTATGTGATGCTGGACGTGAACAGTGAAAATGTCTTGCATGGTTTTCGAAACGTGGATATATGTCTTCATTACTGAACAAACTGTGGTGATGTTTATAAGGCAAGAATAAAAATCTCGCATAGCAATCTTTTATGTATAAAAAACAATAGGCCTATGTGTCGTGAATTATCGACAGATTGTTTGGTAATTTATAAAATGTAATTTTTCCAAAACGAAGTACAAAATAATCCAGGAGGACTTTACAGTAAGTTTAATCACTCATCTTGTTGACAACTTCTTTTCTGCATGTAGTAAAAAATTTTCGTTACGTTAATACCGGAATATTTGAATACAATCGTTAGTCACGACTTGACAATTACTATTAAATTTTGAAATATACGGTAGTTACACATGATGTCAATATTTTAAACAAGTTTTTGTGTAATTTTTGTTTCCCTATGTCGATAACACGTACGAAATTTTCACGCAATATTGTTTTAATATATACGGCGTTGTTGTTTCCTATGATGCCTACTGTACACAATTTTGTCGGTTGGAAATAGTACGTCGGCGCGACGCCCAAATTGAGCCAATTAGAAGCTAGCGAAATGCAATGATATTACTTTATTTGCTTACTTCAGAACTCAACTTAGAGTGAACGGAGAATAGTAACGTATATTCAAATATGATGCCAGGCTGAATTTATCCATGAAATAAGTACAAGGATAGTTGAATACAGTTTTATATTAATTTTACCTCTTTCTTTTTTATCATCGTTTCAAGTGCTGATATTACAGTGTTAGAACCGAAACTTCTGGGGATATCATCACAGACAGCTCTGATCCGGGCACCTCTTCAAGTAGCCAACCAGTAGAGTGTAAAGCCATGACAATAAAAGGAGGAAGAAAGAAAATGTAATTTTTAACGGCGAAAAGGAAAAAAAAAACAATATCTTGTGGCCTAGTAAGTTGGAGGAAATAGAATAAAGCAAGGCATGAGATTGATGCTTACTAATTTGTCAGTATAACAATAATAATTTTGTCTTCGTGCGTACTATTTTTGTGATATTGCCAGCTTCCATAGCATAATCGGAAAGGCGCCGGTATACGGTGCGAGAGGACACAAGTTCGAATCGGGACGGGGCAGGGATGATGTGTTGTCCTTCACCTCATTTCACCCTCATCGGCTCTGAAGACCTAGGGCCGTAGAACCATCTTACCTCACCTTTTAGTGATATAGGTACCTTAATGTAGCAATTTTGTAGTTATTTATTTAATAGACTAATTACAGGAACCAAGCCTTGGTTTTATCAACACCACAAAGAGAAAATGGCTGGCAGAAACCATCGCCATTCGAGCCAGTCATTGTAACTACACAATGCGATTCAGATTTCCGAAAGCTTCCTTGCGAACCTACAGAACCTGACACTAAGAGGTATGTATTACAATGTTGAGGTTGGTGTATTTGAAAATGTATGGGAAAATTATTTTGCGATCAATGTTATTAGTGGGCCAGTTAGATCGCTCAGATTCTATCAAGGCTATCCGGGTTGAATCCCCGGCCAGGTAACTCCGGATTTTCGCAGGTGGAATTCATGCTTTACGATGTCGCTGGTCGGTGGGTTTTATCGGGGACCTGCCATTTACCCCACCTCTTCATTCCAACGATATTCTATACTAACACGGTAGTACAGCGATCGACCGTATCGACACTTTACCGTACGCCTTTAAACCACGCCTTATTATTTGCTGTGGCGAACAGAAACGAAACTGGTTCTCCATCTTCATTTTTTGCTGGCGAATAGCATGTGTCTTTCACTCCAGAAGGAGAGGAAATATTTCTTCATTATTTCGACCAATAGAACTGAATAAGCTAGGCCCACCCCTCTGAAGCTAAAGCCTTATATCTAGAAGGAAAACCACCTAAGTAATATTGTCTCAACATTGTGCAACGACACTGCGAAACGGTTCAGTTTTGCAGGGGAAAATGCGTCACAAAGCCGTTTTGAGGAGTTCGAGCTACGTATTGTGAATCAGGGTTTCTGAAATGGTCTTTTGGCTTGATAAAAACAATTATTGCTTTGATTTGTAAATTGCTAATTCAGCACTGAGGATTGATACTCTGCAAAACGGCTCAATTGCGCAGGGAAAAATGCGTCACCAAGCCGTTTTGAGGAGCTCGAGCTACAGCTACGGATTGTGATTCAGAGTTTCTGACATTGTTTTTTGGGATGATAATAACACTCATATCTTTGCATTGTAAACTGCTAGCTCAGCACTGTGTACTGAAACTCCTCAAAACGGCTCAATTGCGCAGGGGAAAATGCGTCACCGAGCCGTTTTGAGTAGCTCGAGCTACGGATTGTGAATCAAGGTTTCTGATATTTTTTTTTTGATGACGATAATATTTCAAAGGAAATTCGGGAAATTTTTAAGGAAAAAGGGAAATTTTGAGGGAATATGGAAAAAAATGGTGGGTCCAAGATGGTCGTCAAAGCTAAATGGCAGAATTCAAGATGGCTACCGTCAGATCCACATCCACAGCCAGCTGTAATTTTACGCAGAACCTATATTTCCTATCTACTATTGGCTACTTTGCATTTTTATGTGTGTTCCACTATAGTAAAAATCACGATGATAGGCTGTTGGGTTCGAGCTCTATCAACGTTTCTTCAAAATCACATTTCACCCCTTTTTCCTCCCTTAGAGGTCGAACTCCGAAAGATCCCTTTTCAGTACTCCCCTATGACCTCAGAGGAAACCACCCAAAATTTTGAAGATTCTAAGTCAAGCGGTTTGGGCTGCAGTTTGATATGTCTGTCTGTCATTCAATCAGTAGGTCAGTCAGTCAGTGTTCTCTTTTATTATACAGAGATTTCGTTCGACTTTATTGTGTAAGTTAATTTGCAGTTACTTAAGTAACGTAAAAGTAAATTTTATCAACCAATAAAATTATGCTTCAGACAATGGTTTATTTTGGTTCCACGACTTACAATTTCGTGTGTATGAAATTCTGCAGGAATTGAATAATGTACGTAAAGGTGAAAAATGTCATTTTTTTCGTAGATTAAAGCTATTGCTGAAGACTTAAAACTACTCATGGCGACTTTTACAAAAACAAATTGTGTAATAGTTTTTACATTCTTTGAATTCAATACTAGCATTTTATATGTATTTGAACAGCAGTGAGATCTAAACTGTTGTCTTCTCTGCAAATAATCTTAAGTTGCTTCCTGCTAAGGCTGTCGTTATAGTATTTTCGAAAGAGCTCTATATTTTGACAGATAGTAAAATGTCATTTAAAAAATTTTAAAAATATTTTGTTCTACCGTAACACTACTTTAGCTGACTGAATGGGTGAGTTAAGATGAAACGAAGTTAAGGTCATAAAATATTATGAAAAAAAAAAAAAAACAGAGAAGGTGCATGACAGACCAAGTAAAAGATTGACAACAGAGCAGTCACGTAAGTGTACTCGTGCATAGAATAAAATATTTATATGTTTCGCCTTTAAATTAAAACATATTTGAAAGTTATCCGAAGAAAGACAAACAGCTTACGATAATAGTATGCGAAAAATGTATATTCCCTCTTAATTGTTCTCGTCAAATCTGTACACCTGATAACTCCGTCTTGTATAGACTTAACATCTTACGTCGTGCGAGTGTGGGCTATTTATGCACAGTTTCAATTATTTTAACATTTAATATGCATGTACGCAATTCTGTTGATGTTGTAAATTCAGTAAATATTTAAATATGTGTGTATACATGTACAAGTATGTATGTGTAAACGATAGACGTGCATTATATTTATACAATAACATTTGTTGAACAGATTTAACGGGACTCTACGCCCTATATTTGCTATACGTATAAAATATGACATGTTCACAGTGTATTTACAGTTCTTGAATAGAACTTATAGAAATCATTGGATTTTGAATGGTATTCTATTTTAATTTAATATAAATTCATTGTAAATAAATATTTATAAACTTCTGTTTATTTCACAATGTAAGTTGTGTATATTATTAAAATGATTTACCTACTGGTTTACTGTAAACATTATCGTACATTAACTATACATAGACATACAAATAGTACGATGGTAGTGGTTAGGAAGGCATAAGCTTTGACATAAAATAATATAATATAGGATAAAATATACAACTAGATACTAAACGAAACTACAAAACACGTGGCAGTCTTTGCAAATCAGAGTTACCGTGATTGTTCACGTTTACAGTGAGTGCAAGCTGCCCAAAACCGAGTACTTTTAGAACAATATAAGAATAATTTTGTTTGTTTTGTTATTGTTCGAAATGTTTTATTACTTTGTTCTATTTAAATTTTCTGTTGTAAACTAATTATAATTGTTATCAATACATTATTTATTGTTATTATTTGGTTGCCAAGCTACAGAACATTTCATGCCATTCTTTCATTTACAAAATGTGATTTCATGTATAACTATTCTACCATATTTAATGTTATGGAAGGGATATTTGTCAATTAAAATACGATATTGTTTAGGCATCCTCATAAAATTTATGTTGCTCAATAGCCACACAATTTTGTTTAAATATTTTTCCACATCTGTAAATTAGGCACAGTTAACCTTTAATTTTCATTGAACATCTGCGGCAAATATTTTGTACATACAGGCCTAATATGTAGGTGACTTTAATGACTGATGCATTTATGATGTAGCGTATTCTTGTGACATACATTGTACAATGTACTGAGATAGCGGCATAATATGTATAGTTTCCAAATCGTCTCTCCAAGTTAAGGTAAACCTACAAATGATTTAGCACAGAAAATAGCACACGCACAGACATGGAGCATAAGCACAACACAGAACTGCAGCACGCAATAAAATAATACACGCACGAATAAAACGGAAGTTTACGCCAAACATTTACGAAAATGAAGGAAAGTACTGTTGTGGAAGTGTTGCATGTGACTGTTGGTACCCTAGCTAGAACAAAAATGTCAAAACTTTCGTATTTCTTTTTCGTAGCGCTGTTAAATGAAACACGAGACGATTGAAAGTAAACTTCATACTGGTATGTTATCCTTTTTACGTGATTAGATTCAGTCGATCACCCCAGGTTAGCCAGATGTGATCGCTGCAGGCTACCAATTATTTTAGTTAACTTATTGGACGCAAGAAAACTACACTAGTGTCAAATTCTAAACGCCTCGAATTGAAATTTATCCTACACAGACTAACCAAGTGATTTTTGTAAACACATATGAATTACGAAAATATTTCTGTACAAGGGTAATATCTACAACACACACTGTAAAAAAAGAGTGAAAATACACGTACAAACAGCTGGTAGTTTTACATTTCTGTACGTGTATTTACGGAATACAATGACAATAAGTGTAATTATACACAATTGTTCTTGCTGAAACCAAAATATGTGCATATATTTGATTAAAAAACACAAACGTACACACAAATTTACTAGAAAGTTAATGTTAATTTAAATTTTTGAATGTACGTGTAGATATTCAGTTACATATTGTAATATTACACGTAATTTTTTTTATAACCGCACTGTCTGGGTATAAATACACTGATTCAAATGTAAAAATGCTTGTCTTACAGTGCAGTTTTGAAACCGCGAAATACTTATAAATTTACTCGAGCAATTTGTGTAGGTATATTATCATATAAAGTAAACTATTTAAGCGTATTATTAAACAGAAAGCTTTAATAATTTTACCATCTGTGACGTACATATATGACCACATATGTATAAAAACTATTTACTAACACCTAAACTTATTACATTTTATTACGATGTGGTTTTCGCATAGATTTACAGTTAAAAATGTGCAAAACCTGTTGCCGTGTCTGTGAACTACAACTTTACTCCAGTTTTACTGCGTTCATCTCAAATATATCTTCACTAATCGAAGATGTAGTATATTTACAAAAAAAAAATACAAACTTACTTGAAATACAAATTTTCAATACGGCAGTTAACTTAGTATAATAAGCTTGACCGTCGCCAAATTATTTGGTCGTTCTATACAAGATGTAAGGAAATTAATAGCCCTGTGGGTTCAAATCTCTCCTGGTGCAAAAAATTTTTTGTTCTTTAAATTTGTTAGTTTTTAATTGTACATAAAGAAAATAATGCAGTTCTCTTATTTTATAAGTGCATTTATTCTGTACATTCTGTAACATTAAATTTGTTCTACATTAGGGTACGACCGTAAATCCTGTATTATTTTGGTATAGAAACCTCTATTTGCACAAAATATTCTTATACATATTTCCAAAGTTTTTATGCGGAATTTTACTGTTAAATTTTCTTGTTAGTTCGTTACATAATGACACAGCACATATCGTTCTTAATAAAATTTCGACAAGTTAAATATACGTGATTATGTGTAGGTAGTGTAGATTAACCAGATATATTAGTTTTGAACTCTGCAATGCTTTTACAGTATGTGTCACGGATTATTTTCCCCATTTTTCTTATGTTTCATCAACAGTAGTTAAAATTATTGTTTTAAAAGGCGATTTTTTTAACACATATAAATTTATGTTTATGCTTTTACTGTCAGTTTGGACGTAATATCGATTAAATAAATATAACTTCGGTATCCTGTGACTATTAATTTAGTAGTTTAATTTTAAAAAAAAAGTGTTTCACGAAAACCTCCATCTCACGACTGTAAGTTAGAAAGCGAAAGCGTTATCACTGCTCTACAACAGCCACATTAATAGCGCTATCTGTAAAAAAAATTAACTTAATTTTTTATGCTCAGCATATCTAAATAAAGTGGCTTATTGATACAAAATGTACTAACATCGCACAATATATTCGCTATATGACATAACTGAAACAATATTTCGGGGTAAACGTAATCGTAATTCAAATTATTTTTACTAGCGAATGCTTGCCTGTGTGTTAAAATGTGATATGCGCATGCGCGAAGCATGTGGCAACAGTGTACAAGGCTGATCCCGCGACTATCTCTAGTCCGACGTTAGTTGGCGTTTATGAATAAGGTAACACTTGGTCCGGACTAAGTCAGGACCAACCCTGAACTAACTGGCACAAGATGATCTCAGGATCATCTCGGAACTATCTCACGACTATGAATAAGGCCCTTAATAATTTCAGCCTTCTAACTTTCCAATTTCATGAAAATAATAGGGTTTGCCTCTCTTATATCGCATATAATTACGTTGGCGTTACGTTTTGTGAACATTACATGTTGGCTTTTCGAGCGGTAAACCATGAGGAACAAAAAAGGTCCTCTTGTCGCAAGTACTTAGAAAGCACCGTTTACCAGAAAAACGGACACAACGGTTCTGTACCTGGTATACAGACAAAATGTGCTACATCCGCTAAGAAATGTATTTGTACCACGCTCTCAAGAAAATGCAACTCGTGATGCCACAGTCGAAGCTTGTCGCAAAACGCAGTCAAATAAGCTTTAAAAAAATGCCTATGCACGACTCGGATAATGTGGCAACAAACTTGGTTTAGAAAAATTTACAAAATGTTATTATTTTGACGACAAATCTACGAAATTCATAAACAAGAGAACATCCTTTAGTACATTCTGACAGAATATCAGCATGCCATGTACGTATTTCGATAATAAATTAATAAATCAAGAAAATATCGTATGGGGGATACACCCTAGGGCAGGGATAGCTCCAAACTGGATAATGGCATTCTGATTTTGAGACTGTAGGCTGCAATTAGCTCTGCATTGTGACTGCACCAGTTTTTCGGAAGTGGGAATCGTGTCGGACGATGTCGCTGGTCGGTAGGATTTCTCAGAGAACTCCAGTTTCCCCCGCCCTTTTATTTCGGCAACGCTCCCTCGTAGGGTCTCATTCCATTATCACAATGCAGAGATGATGACAGCCTACAGGCCCAAAATCAGAATGCCATCAACCAGTTCGGATTTATCCCCGCACTATGGTGCATCCCCGGTACAATTTTCTGTATCATTTTATTTATTAGCGAAATACGTACATGACATAATGATATCTTTTCAGAATGAACTAAAGAAAGTTCCGTTGTTTATGAATTTCGCGGATTTATGTCGTCAAAATAATAGCGTTTTGTAAATTTTGTTAAACCAAACTTGTTGCCAAATTAACCGAGTCGTGCAAAGGCATGGTTTTGATTTTAAGCTTAAGTAACTTCATTTTGAGACGAGCTTCATCAGCGGCATCACAGGTTGCATTTTCCTGAGAGCATGGTACAAGTCCAATTCTTAGCGGATGTAGCACATTTTGCCTACATACCTGGCAAGGAACAGTTGTGTCCGTTTTTTTGGTAAACGGTGCTTTCTAAGCATTTGCGACAAGAGGACCTTTTGTGTTCCTCACGGTGTACTGCCTAAAAAGTCAAAATGTGATGTTCACAAAATGTAACGCCAACGTAATTATATGCTATGTAAGGGAGGCAACCCCTATTATTTTCATGAAATTTGGAAAGTTAGAAGGCTGAAATTATTACATGCTTAAGACCTCAATAATACTCAACACCGCCCAAAGAATCGTAATTTAACTTCTAACAATTTTTTAGATTTTTACAAAATACGATTTTCAAACTCGATTTTCAAGGACTTATTCCGCCCTTGATAATAACTTTTCTTGAAAGTGTCGTATATAATGTCTACTTAATTTTTCACGAGGAATCACCTCCCGGAGTTTGGGCTATTAATTTCCTTACAACCTGTATAATAGTTATACAGTTCCGCAAAAAAACGCGCGGTAAGAAGGAGGAAAATGTTTTCCCTTGCTCATTTGGAACAGCTTGCTAAAATAATCCCAATAAATGCCTAAACAACTAATTAAGATGGCTATTTAAACTGGAATGAATGGATCCTATATTGCAAACCACATTGGTTAATAACCGCCAGTGGTCTCGTGGTTACGGTCGTTGAATGCTAACTTTAAGGTCGTGGGTTCGAATCTTCACTGGGTCAGACATGTTCGTTATTTAATAATAGTCGTAAGTTCCTCGAAATAATTTCTAATTTACGAGTTACTTCTGTAATTAATAAATATTTGAAATATAACTCGCATTAAGGTTCCAGGAAAAAAATCAAAATGCACCAGGTAGCCAGTTAATTTCAAATATGCAGTATTTTGTTCATATTTAATTTGCATTTTTAAATATTTTTTCCTTTGAGGTATGGGTTATTTAACACATCATTGTGTTATAATACATGTACCGCAGCACTGTTGTTATACATGCATTTTATTTATTTTTACCGTTATGTAGTGTAAAAAGTCACTGACATAAGTCGTGTAAAATTACACGAACATGTGTGGAGATTGGCCTTCCACGTACGTTCGTGTAAAATTACAAAAAATTTTTACCGTGTACATTGATAGTATATTTGTCGAATGCTAAGGAATTTTTAATAATTAATCACGATTCGTACATGCGTCCTTTTTAAGGTGTTTACAGATCATAAATTAAAGTTTAGTTACTGTTTATTTACAAAAGCATGCACCACTGTAGTTAAATAATTTCACGTTTAAATATTTTGATTTATAAATTACATCGGTCGTAACTCAACACTCACTGGCTAAGCACGGCACACGACGCATGCACACAGAGACTAAAAAATATTTGTCAACTTTCTGTCCATCGATCCTGTTCTATTTTATCGTGTGTGTGCTGTGCGCGAATATAGGAGGTGCCATTCCAAATCTTGTATTCATTTTTGTGTGCATGTGTTATTTTATTTGCAAAATTATTTGTAAGCTGGTCTTTAGTTAAGTTCGTGGTGCTCGGAATAAATACACGCGAAATTATTCACGAACTTCTAATAAAATGTTTTAATATCTCATTTTGTGAATATGCGACGAATCACTACATAAACGTCACTTAATTACATTAGGTGTTATGCTTTCAGTAATTATGATTCTGCAACGAATGGTATGTTAAAATTACCTGCATGTTTCATATCTAAGTACTAATCGACTGTCCCAAAAATGTTGTACTTTAATTTTACTGTATTATTTTTTATGTAAATCTGCTCTACCTTTTGCACACCGAAAGCAAAGCATGCTTGGTTTTTCATGCCATCTTCGACCTTCAGTTTGGCAGACACAAATTGAAGAGGTAAAATCGTGTATATGCAAGTCCTCGTTTTAACACTTGTGTAATAAGCGAGTGTATTTTGAAATTCAAATGGACGACGCTGGTTGGACTGTGGGGTGTGCTTAAAAGCCTTCACATCAGGTATGAATAGTCAGGTCGTCAACATGGTGTGTTTAGCTCAAGACACTGGCGATGCCTGTGAACTACTATGTGCGTTTCTACGGCCAAAACGAGGACATTTTAGATTTACAAAAAAACTTGCCTCGATATGTAAAATACAACGTAGAATACGATTATGAGAGTTTTGCAATCCGAGAACCTCACAGATGTCCTCGCTTTGAAAAATGTCCTCAAAATTGAGAACATATAAACTTTGTTGTTTTATGCGTACGCCAGCAAAGGTTTCTGACGAAAAAAATTTAAGCACAGAGCAAATCAGAGTATATGGGCAGAACGGGATGCCCAAAAAATTAGTAAAGTAAATTTTAAAAACTTTGGTGAGTTGTACTGCACGTGTCCGCATAGCTTTCTGCCGAAAATAACAACAAATTATTGTTGGGCCGGGAGGGGGGGGGTGTCAAAATGAGATATAGGGACAGAATGGGGTACGCAAAAATATTATAATTTAATAAGAACAAGTTTCGGTGAATTGTGCGAAAGTTTCTACCAAAAATTTATACTTTGGGGGAAGTGGAAGGCATAACGGGGTACAGCGGAAGAACGGGATACCCAAAAGAATTTTGTGAAACAATTTTCATTTTCAAAATGTTTCTAAAACGGACATTAATGACACTTAACATAAATTTTTCCCATTTAGCACTTATCGAAACATTTTGTTTCCAAAATATTATCGATTTAAATAAAAAAACCTCGCAAATGAAGTTACGGGTACCAGCTAGTACTTATATAAAAGCAAGACAATGGGTGTGCATATGAAGTGTGAGACTATTTACTGCTTTATTTTATTTAGAAATCATTGGACGCTAGGAAACTTTGCAGCTGTTCCACGATGAATAATTAGCAATGTTTTATATATTTTTGTCCTAACGGGAGACGCAAGATTGTTTGCGCAAAACCAGCTTATTCCCCCAGCATGCAATCAGTTTTGACGTCACAGGTCAAACAGTATATTCCATATGTAATCCTAAAAGCAAGGAAGGGAAGGTAAGCTGTTCTAGCTTACCATCCGGTATTAATGCTATATATCAGTGAACCAGCACTCGTCGCCCTAGGCTTCTTTGTTTGAATCTTGGCCTCCAGACGAGTTTGGTACCTGTTCTTTAGCTTTCGTTTGGCAACAGTGTAAAAGGAATCAGCCTGCACTGGTCTGGGTCAACTTAGTGGGGTGGCATGTCTCTACATCACCCTCTGTGCCGATTGAGCGACAGTAAAGTGGCCTGCCGGAACTTAGGTGAACTATTTACAGAGTATGAGATTGCCAACTATCCGAACTGCAACACTATCCAGTAACGCTAGATTGAACTTGGTGTTATCGAACTAGCGGTGCTATCTATGTGGGAAATATAAACTAAAATATTTCGTCCTATAAGACACTCGCCTAAAATCGTTTTGCCTAACGTACTTTCGCCTAAAATAGTTTCGCACAAATTCGTTTGGCCTATAATCTGTTTGACTCAAATATTATCCCTTTGCTAAACTTTCGACAAAGTCGTTTGCCTAAAATGGTATTGCTCTCTTCAAAGTCCTACCGTCTCTCTTGACTTGCCCAAAAATCATTTCTGCTACAGTTATTTTGCCTGAAGTGGTTTTTCCTAAAGTAATTTAGCTTAGTCATTTAGCCTAAAGAAGTTTTGCCTAAAAGTTATTTTGCCTATAGTCGTTTTGCCTACGACTAGGTAAAACATTTTTAGGCAAAACTACGGGTACCCAAAATAAATAAACAAATTCATTAGCAACAGTGACGTACAAGGCTTTATTGGAACACTTTCTGAACATTTTACACATCTTTTTTAAATAGTAGCCTAAAGCTGCAATAACTAAATTTTCTGCTTCCCTATCTCATAACAGCAACAAATGGTTGGCTGTTTGTAGACACATTCACGTTAAAAGGCATTTAATTAAATTACTTGTTACTTGTACTTATTAGTAGAAGCTGAATTTTTGTGACATCAAATTCTGTATTGGAGGATACACGAGTTGACTTACAATAGTCAGAATATCTTCAAATACGTAACACCAGCGAAAATGGCTCCACTAACAGTCACTGGCAGCATACTCATTGCTTCAGATGGCTGAACTTCACTGATTTAATGGCGATTTCCGCCTAATTATGACGTATCCCACGTTCCAAGGCACTGGTTCCCAGCTATTAGACTAATTCGTTGGTCAAGAGCAGCATTGTAACTGATTTTCATGGAAACCATTTTTCACTCAATTGTGTCACTTATTTGTGATTGGGTAACATTAAATATTTTGACCTGTTTAGTAGTTATTGTGATGGTATCTCACAGACATTTCAGTCACGCATAGTTATGCAATTGAAATATTTTTGAAATTCTAAGTTTATATCAAATTACGTAAATAACCGTGTATGTATATACTACTACACCATCCATTTACCGCTCGTTATTGCATTCGTAATCATTAAATAACTGTATAATTTTAAGGAAACTGACATTTAATCAAGTAATATACACGTATCATATTACCTTTTTATACTATTTAACACTACACAAGGGCGTTTCCGCACTGGTACAGTAGTTTCCACTAAATAGGTTTAAATGCGTACTTATCATGAGTTTATCCCCAAACTTTTTGTACAAAACAGTTTTACACACTTTTCATAATTGACTAATCACACATGTGATACAACGGCTATTGATTAATGACATCCAAAACTACTTCTGAGAACAGATTTTAAATAAAAAATATGAAGCATAAAACATACTGATTCATGATACTGTAATTTATTTTAACAGCATTTAAAATTTGTCTTAATTTTCCACAAAAGTTATACAAAGCACTCCATTTGTTTAAGAAAGGTACAAAAACATGACAGTTTAAATATTTAATCAAATAATTATTTTCTACTAGAAATACTGATCATTAAGTGTTCTATTACAGAATTTCTTAACACATACATTTTTCTAAGAACTAATCTGTAACTAAAACACAGTACATTCGTCACAATATAGTTTTCTCTCATTGATACATGCAACATTAAACATTTAATTTATTTTGATTATTTTCTTTATAAACTAACCACTTCGTGAATGCATCCATTATCCACGCTTACATTTCTTTTGTGCTCTTGATCTTACATTTAAAATTTCTTTTCATTGTATCAAAAATATCATAATTTGCTTGTACAAATCACGCGTGTTAAATTAAATCCATAGTCTTTCAGATTAAGAGATGTTTTAAATGCTTTACATCTGCTGTGCAATGCTAATGAAAAATCTCTGGAAATAGTAGGAACTACAAACTCATATGGGCTAAACACGCACACGTCTACATCTTAAAGGAATTGAACACGACTGGAGATTTGTCTCAGTTATACGCTATCACACTAAATTGCCGTTAACATACTTATAGATACATAAATACTTATCTTGATATATTGTGACTATGTGGTGGAAAATTCTAAATAATCTTTAATTTTCGCGCCTACTTGCAGTCAAGTTTTTGTTGACCTTTTACGAAGTCACTGTACTAATGTCAGAGAGGCATGTCAACTACGTTAGTGCGAAACATTTCACACATGTAATTTCACGTGGCACATAAATGACGTTACATGATTCTTGCAAAATATATTTTTTTAAGAAAAATTTCATCACATTATCAAAAAGCATAAACAATGCGCTAACACAAAATTGTAATGAAAAATATAATATTTACAAAACATAGTCATGGTTTAAAATATGCCTACGAACATTTTTCTCTAGGTTAATTTTTAGAGATATTTTCTTGTCTCGGAATCACTGACTATATTTTAGAATGATTATTGTACTATGGATTGTAAAACGCGATTTTTTTTATAATTTGCTCTTAGTAGCAAGAACATCCAGAACGTGTGTTTGTTTAAGGGAATTACAATCGTACATTTACTTAAATTCACGGGACTGTACACAGAAAGTAAAGAAATTTGTTATTTACGAATTTTGTATTTTTGTTACACATTGTGTTTTACATTTAATAAGTAAGGTAAATTCAAAATTATTTTTAAATTTAAGTAATAAATTGAAATGAATATTTCTACTTAAATAAATCTCGGTCTTGCTTTTACAATCCATTTACAAAGATTAATAAAGTTTGATAAAATTATAATATCATATCCTAAACCTTAACCTACAGCCTAATATAAATTGAGTTGTACCAGCCAGAATATAAAATCTTATATAAAGTTTACTTGAAAATAACTGTTACATAACATGGGCGGAATTTAATTCTTATTAAATAACCAAAGTTATGTGGTTAGAGTTTCAACACGACTAGACATTGTAATAAATACGGTTTAAAATACTGAAATCACCATGTCCACTATATGTACATAAATACACGTGTACTCAAAAATAAAAATATATCACTGCAGAGGTTTAAGCAAACACAAATAACTTCCGAAGATTTTATTTGTAACCAAACACTTAGCATACTTTTTATTTTTTATAATGAAAATACAAAACATATTACGACTTCCAGATTTGGCTATGCTTTCGACGCTAAATTAGTTTGTATGCGGAAAAAATACTTAAATGTTGGTTACCATAACTTACCATTTTTTGAGGAAAATAAGGAGAATTGTTATGTTACGCTAGCTGGTACAACAGCAACTGTATCACATGAGTTAAGTCGAACAATACAAATCTCGATATGTTGGGTTCTAACTAGGTAGATAGTGTCATGCGTGTTTGTAAAATCTTCTTTTACGTAATATTCTATTGTCAAGCACATCCTAATCCTAAAATATTATAGTCTAATAAAGTAGCAATTTATTGTATATTATTGTCGTCAGTTTGATACATTTAAGCATGTCTGAGTTCTAAAGTTTATCATAATATTCCTGATTACAACACAAAAAATGGCTTAGGGATTTATATTTTTAGGAAATTTACCTTCGCCTTTGTACATTTTTTCCTTTGGAATTTTAGTGTATGTCACCCTGAGAGTATCATTACAGCAATAGTGCTACTGAAATAGGTAAAATAAATTCCTAATACTTCCTGTACCTTAAAGTACACATTAATTTTCTTTAATGAAGCATACGTAGTCTCTATGTTGTATTGTTTTGACGTGGCTGTGTAAAAAAAAACATGCGAAGTCTTTAGCGAATCTACAAAAAATTTTAGAGCGAAACATTGGGGAAGTATAACAGAAAATAATTTTATTAATAGCAAAGTGTTTAATTGGTTTTCTTTTAGATATCCCCATAAAACACACAAAATGTTTCGCTGCTTTAGTTATAGTGATATTTCATCAGTTTGACGCCGTCCAGGACGGGCACCAGTAACAGAATACGGCGTATACAGGCCAGTGATCGTGGAGTGCGGTTCACGCTTGTTAATCCTGTGGTCAGCATTGATGGTACACCAAACAATATGGTCAAAGGTGCTACGCAAGCTAAACACCTGGTGGCAGCAAACTTAAAATTCTTTGAATTATCTTTTTTTTAAAAAATGCATCAATAAATGTAAACAAATTCAGCTAGTGTGATAAGGGTTTTTCAATGAATGCAATCATATTCACCTGTATATCATGTCATTTAATTCTATAACCAGGGAAACTTAGATTTCGTGCAGGAAGCAAGGGGAAGTTCTCGTTCCCGCGCGACTTCGGCCACTTCACTTCAATTTGTAATCTGCCTTTTGTTTACCGCGTAAACATATGCGGGGCCTTATACAGCGTTCCCGTTTATCTAGTTTGTCAACGTGCCATCTCACCACGGCATCGTGAGTACAACGTGTGTCTAGTTTACGTGTGTGTGTCTCGTTGTGTCTCATTCTTACTTCATGGGAGACTAGGGGGATACGTGCTCAGTGCTAGTCGTGCTCAGGTGCCACGTCAGAGTTCATTATCTGGTAAATTACGTGTGTTCTTCATCAAAATTAGACGTCCGGCCACAGGTATGCAGGCCTAGACTTCTCGACCGCGAGCGGCATTCGGAGTCTCGTGCTTAATCGAGCGTCCATTGTAGTACGGTTGGCGCCTATCCGCACATAAATATTCCGTTCTGCGTTCAGTGGACTTGTAGACCAACGTGGACGTCAAATTTTTCTTAGAGTTTCCTTGAAACTACGACAGTAATCCCCCCAGCGTACTGCTTTTTTTGATTTTCCTTGCCAATTTTTATTTTACGACCGAAAATTAGAAAAGTACCATGCTAAAAACATAGCCATTGATCTAACTTTTAAGTTGACACATAAGAACTTAACAATTTACTCATAATTGTCTTTTTTATGAAATTAAGCCAAATTTATGATTTTTGTTATATTTAATAGAAAATGACATATTTATGAGTTCCTAGTTCAATTCTTACATTACAATAATAACTGTGTTTCCAGTGTGGTACTTATCGAATTTTGGAATTTTTGATCGTGAAACAGAAACAGGTAAGGAAAACCAATAAATCAATACATAGGGACTGGCTTTTTATAGCAGGAGTAATAAACTTTTCGTTGCATTACGCAATCTAACATTTTAATCCAATCATTGTTCAAAACGTTTTGGGACAATTGGGTTTTACAGTTATCATTGAGTTAGGCTCTTGGTTACAGTGAACTCCGAACCGCAGGTTGCAAAACAATGCTAACTCAATGGTCAATTTCTTAGTCGCACATCGTGGGAATGCCTAATCTCGAAAGCTGAGTGAAGAGTGAAAAATTTGTAGGTAGAGTAATGTGCAAGTCATGTTGCGCCTTCCTTTAAATGTTCAGTGTTCTTGCAGTTCCTCTGACTGCTAGCCTCATTTTCCTTGCCGTTTTCCTCGCACATTGATAGCATTCTTACGGTAACACAGGTTAAGTTAAGGCTACTCTGACACATACGAAATTGTTCAGTTATGAGAAAACCAAATTTCATTGAATGTTCATGCAAGTGTAAAAATATTAGCGAAACTGACTGTACTATAGTTTGGATTCGACAAATGCTAATAAACATCTATATTTACTACTAATACAAGTCTTGAGCCTTCATGTTATCAAAATCCGTGTAACAAAAACCCTGTAGAGATGTTATAAAGCACAGTTTTATCACCAATCAGTCTATATATTTAGTGTCAACAAAACATAAAAATGTATATACAGAATGTTCCTGAACTACAGATACAAACACTGTGAGGCGATTCCTTTTGAAAATAAGGTAGAAACTATATAGATCACTTTAGTACCTCCGTTTAATATTTAGGGAGTAATGAGCCTTTGAATATCGAGTTTTAAAACCGTATTTTATTAAAATTCCGGAAACTGAATTATCTAACACGACTATAATTATGGTCTTCATAACTACATGAAATGCTGGTTGATACCTTCAACCGTTATTAATATTACAGGGGTGGCCACTTTCTAATTGGGTGCAACTTTTGTACCGTCGGTATGTTTGAATATTTGAAGATTTTTTTTGAGAAACGTGATGTTTGTAACAAAAATAGTCCTATTACAACTATCAAGGAGTGACAGTTTTTGATAAAAATGCATGCGAGTGCCAGGAGAGCATAGGTAATACCGTGTATATGAGTGTTGATGTGCTCACTTCACAGGTTATGGTGGACAGTCGCTGTAAACAAGAATATACACACATCAATAATTTCACGATACCGTCTCAACAGGTACAATGAGCTGATTCTCTATCCAAAATGCGATAGAAAGCATTACATACGAACAATGTCGTACAGTAATTCGTAAGGGAGATATCCACCTTTTCAAATTAACGTTTTAAAAAGTTTTTAACTGAAAAAATAATCACGTCTACTGGAAATTAAAGAAATTAGTCCGTGAAAAATGGTGTCACTTTACCGTAGATGGTAACTGCATAACGTGACTTGCGAAAATTCCACGTGTATTTTGCAGTAACTGTTCAAAGTTTTCCCTTTTGGATTACAACTACCATAAGATCTGTAAAAACTCACAACAATCCTATCACGTAACCCGCCTTCACACACAGCAACTAAACCGTGGTCGCATGACCAGCCTTGCAACGCGGGTTGCGTACCTGGCAGGCAACATAGTGAACCCTTACATGTTATTCCTCTCAAACAGTTCGTATTAAAGTGTTCCACGAAGGTAGCATGTATTGTGTATGTGTATTACATATTTGAAAACCAATTAATATATCCAAGTGTTTGTCACACATTGGTTGGAACACACCACCCTTTTATTTTATCGATTTAGAAAATGTTCGTAGTCCACAAAACATTAATATCAATGTAAAATGACACCATCATTCACAGACCAATTTATTTAAATTTCAGTAGATGTTACTGTTATCAGTTAAAACCTTTTAAAACGTATATTTGTAAAAGTGGATATATCTTACGAGTTACTGTACACAGTATTTCCTATGCTCTCCTGGCACTTGCATGCATTTTTAACAAAAACTATCGCACCTAGACTGTTTTAATAAGAGGACCATTTTTGTTACGAACCTCACATCATTAAAAATAAATGTTGAAATGTTGAAATATCCCGACGGTACAAGAATGCATCCAATCAGAGGGTGGTGGCCACTTTTGTTATTTTAGTAACGGTTGGAGGTATCAGCCAGCAATTCATGTGGGTTTGAAGACTCTAATAACATAAATCAATATGTAGTGAACAGTCGTTTTAGATAATTTGGTTTCCGATATTTAATAGAATACCGTTTTAAAATCGACATTCAAAGTTAATTACACCCTAAATATTAAACGTAAGTACTAGGTGACCTATATATTTTCTGATTTATTTTTCATAAGGAATCACCTCACAGAGTTTGTACCTGTAGTTCAGGAACATCCTGTGTATATAGTTTAAAACTTTTATAGTCGCTAAATTTTGCTTATATTTAAAATCCCAATCTTGGTTCTCGTATGGCATGGGCTAAAATCACACTTTGAACGACTTTATGTTATCTCAAAATTAAAAACGGAAAGGCATAACCGAATTCATTATTTGATAAACACCACATGCTACATTTTTCACTACATAAGGTTATGCATATTTTCTCTTGAAAGAACGAAACTCACTGTTCAACACAACAGGGACACCTACACCATTTTTTATTAATTACAGTTGCTTATTTACAAGGCTTATCAAAATATACGTTTTCAATATTACGTTATTTAACCGCTCTTTCTTGAAAATTTAATGTGGTGTTTCTCAAGTGATTGATTCGCCTACTCTCGAAGGAAATTTTCATTATGCTCGTTTGAAATTATTGTAATTTTGTTACATTTACAGCTACGAATAAGATATACAAATTAACAATTCTCAAAATCAGCTTGATTTGTTTCTAAAATTACCTTTACCCTTTGTCATGCTTCTATTCTTCCAAATGATATTATATCACAGATGAAATGTGTCTTGTTCTGAAATCGTATAAATTTGAGTCTCTAGAACAGTGAGGAGTAAACGACCCCATTATCTTCCAAAATCATCGTGATTCGTACCGATAGCTGGAAGTGACCAAATGGCTTACCATTAATACATACATGTAGACGTTTTATGGGTATATATAAAAGAAAAACAGTTCCAATCATGAAGTATGTTTACGTTGCCTTTTAAATAATAAATGGGTTGTTAAACTATTTAGGGTTATTTGCAACCGGTTTTATTGTAAACATAAATATCAATGTTTATATTATTACATTATGAAGTATCAAGCAGACTTCGTCCCAGATCTACTTGTGTCTTAACAGCTGCAAATGTTCTATGAAAGCACTACTTGAAAAATGAAGTAAAGGAAATATCTGTCACTATGTAATACATGTCCTAAGAGGTGCTACAACTTTTGTTTTCGGTGAGTAAGACTCATACGTCATACTGATACCATCTTCTAGGGGCACCTTACAATGTGTTTGTCAATAACGTTAATTTAGCGTATACAAAATACTACGGAAACGTTTCAATATTGTATTATATGTGATAATATTATTTGTCAATTTTAAAGCATCATCACAAAATATAAACACGTATACTTCTTTAGAGCACGTGGTATTATTTTTACCACGCTCGAGTCTGAGTAATACTTTACTGATGGGAACGGAAAAAATAATAACACACTGCTAGGAATCATTTTCGGAAATACTCATTACAGCTGGTTTTTTTTTTTTGACAACATTATCGTGTGTGGTAAAAACTATTCACATTGTAGGAAAAATTGTATGCTGGAACAGCCAATCTGATCAACGTCTTACATAAATGATTGTAAGTATTTACTTACATAAATTTTACCGTAGTTTCAGCTCACTGGGTCTGTAGTGCCTCAATTAGAGGTGGTAATAATGAGCACAAAACTACTAATAAATGTGCCAAGAAGCGTGCCAAAACCTAAAAATATTTTGTGGCTCAATAAAACCTTTGAACCAAACCGAATGCGGTCAGTACAAGTTAGACGTTTAGAAGTTACAAAATTCAACAGTGAAATGGAACGCAAATTTTTTCAGTGAATTGCCATAGTAAAAGCGCACAGTGCAAATTACCGTTCTACGAAAATGTGTAACAAGCTCTCCAACTACATAGGAATAGTGACCACCAAACATTAAAATGGCTGGTTACAACATACACAAATCTACTGCAAATGTTAAACAATTCGGTGAATACTGCAGAACGTAAGACACGGCCAACTTTACAAATTTAATGCAATTCTATACAGTACTACACAGGAGCCTTGTACACAGCATTTTACATTTATGGAAGGCAATACATAATACAACTATTACAACAGCAGTGTCATCAATGACAAAGACTACAGCATCCATGAAAATGGAGTCAGATTATGATTCTGCATTAACTACAAAATAAAGGGTTCCTTTGAAAGTTTTGGAAGATATTCAGTGATTTAGTTGCATACGCAATTAAACCAGTTTATTTCCTGATTCACAACGATACTACACAAAATACGAACATCCATGCCTTACAGTAGCTCACAGTTAAGCACACAATTTTACGTGTAAAGCTGACAACACACATAGCATTCACTGATTATGCACGCAATTATTATAATAACTTTTAAAGGTAACACATGTATTACAACATTAGTAAATAATAAGCCTCTACTATATGAACATCCCCACCGAAATTTACTCAATTTTGCCATCGTTGAAATAAGAATATGTGGTATAAAAATAGTTTTCTTGATCACAGCGTTCGACGAATTCTTGCCCTTAAAATTTCCCGGGTGATCTGTACCAACAGTTACAAATTGACTACAGTAGAAGAAAGCAGATTGTAGCGGGAAGTTATGCTCTTATATCTATTGAATGTGTCTTCTTCTTGAAAAGGAACAATCAAACTTATGCGGGTGTTGTTATTTTATTGTGCTTCAACACCATAATTTGTGATTTGTTACATATACATTTCAGAACGAAAACAAGCAAGTAACAGTATGTTAATTTACAGTTCAGTTACGAAGTGACTTATATAGACTATACAATAAACATAACAAGCATTATTCTGGAACCATCCGCAACTTGTAAACACCCCAACACTTCAGTCAGAAAATATTTTCATGTTCAGTGATATATTTCTCCACAACCATAACAACGTTTTAAATATATATATTTAGAATTCTGTGCCTGAAAAATATAAAAATGTGATGCATTATTGACGAATTATGCCAATTTCGATTGTATTTAAACTGAAATAATGACCATGGACTTTAAAAAATATTTGATAACAGTATTGTGTAATAATTTTTATGCTTGTAGTAAAATAGATAATTTAAGCTGCGGTGAGAAAATTTCTAAATTACTATTTTTCAGGCCATTTTTCTTGCATTTAAAATTCTAACAGTGTATCAAAAAAATTTTAATACATTTCCATCTGCTTTATAGACTTTGCCAATTTTTATTTTTCGTAATTCAAACTGATATGTCAGTTTTACACGTCAGTCTGTTTTATACAATTAATATAACCATATGGTTGTGAGTGAAATTTACTGACGTTATATTTCCTTCAATCTGAATAGTAAGACATTTTTTGAAGTATCCAAGGGATGTAGCGTGCCACATACGTATAAATTCCCGGCAACTGAGGATATGCACACTTGATGCCCCAGCTTACAATACCGCCAACGTACCAACGGCCATGGTTTGTTTCATCTCGACATAACAGTGGTCCACCAGAGTCACCCTGAAACACACGTAGACTTTAGTCAATGCAAGAACAGTTCATTCCCAAAATTAAAATCGACCACCATGCTAAATTTAACTTACGTTACAAACGTAATCACATATTTATTTCAATTAAAGTAAGAGTATGATAAGTTGATCCAAACATAACTGAAAAGCCCTGCGTCATGACAGATTTTTTCTCGTAATTTGATGAACTTCTGCTTGGAAAATGTACTATCTTCCAGTTCAGTACTGGATTTTTCATTTGTTACAGTAACTTTTGTATTCACTTCATTGTTTCTCTTACACATTTCGTCAGTTATACTGACAAGTAGGTAACCACCTCCCACATTGATATCTTCTATTTAGTAGGCAACATAGCTTTGTAGACAACTTATCTAAAGGAAATGTTTGTTTATTAAATCACATTATTTGGTTGTGTGTGTTATGTGTATTTATGTGTGTGTCCGATATGTATGTGTTGTGTTTGTGTTTCTCTTAAAACTTTTGAATCCGTGGACCGAACTTTGTCAAACTTGGTACACATGCATTACTTAGGAAGCTGACTTTAATGTTATATTTTTATATAATATTATTTTTTAACAATGGCGCACATTTGAACATTTTTAACCATACTATACATATGTGTATATAATATTATATATAGTATAATAAATATAAATAAATAAATATATATATATATATATATATATAACGTAGAACAGTTTTCGGAACTTCATCAATTTCGACACACATAAATAATAGTGTAGTTCCTTAACGTATAACTTAACCAAGATCGTTATTGACTGGTTTAATACACCAAACTTGGTATGCCAACTTTATACGTCTGTTATGATAGTTTTATGTATTGGTACCCATTTTACAGTTCGGGTTTTAGAAATACAGTGCCAGTTTTCATTTTTTCTCCATTTACCTTCAGTTTTAATTTATGTTTATCTAACACTGATTTGTTTTTCATTTTTAATTCCTCCATTTCTTCATGTAAACTAACGTGTACAGGTTGCTTGACTATTATAGGTACAAATGAGCGTGGCGAGTAGAGGACAACGAAATAAGCACATAATCCCAGCAATTAACATAAGTTCGGAAACCAATGGTTGCCCAAATACGTCATATTACGACTGAGTAAATGAACATCTTATACCAGAGTCCCTGAGGATTCAAACTGCAGATGTGATCTTCAGGACCTAGTGATCATACTGCTGCCTATCTGGCTGTGTTCTGTGAGAGTACGCTTCGTGATACAATCATGCTGCTGCCCGTAGGCTATACTGCCATAGTACTTCCGTGCATAAAGTGGATGTCAGGTATTTATTCATACGAAAATGTGTGTGGACTGTGGAGCCATGGCAACAGCTTCAAATGCTTCACGTATACACTGTGTTTTCTATTCACTGTAGAACTGATACCTGGAACGTAACACATTGATAATGCTGTAACATTGCCAAGACTGCACTTGTGCGTAGCCCGTATCGGGGAAACTATTAGTTTCCTGGCCTATGTTTTCTGGAATTATGTTCTTGTATCATAGTCCTCTACACGCTCATTTAGATTGCACCTATAATAGTTAAACACCCAATGTACACAACAGGGGATATAAAACTATTGATAACTTAATTTTCGTAACCTTCAACTTTACATATTCCAGTTTTTTTAAGAAAATAACCAAAGCTAAATTAAAAATTACTGGAATAGCCCACGTTCTAAACAAAAAAATGACTGTAGCACTGTCACCAATAAATAAAAGTATCGAAATTGCGATTGCAGTAATACATTGCGACGTTTCCTGATAAGTGGTCGGAGCCTTTGCTACGATTGAATCTGCATAAGTTGTTTGTATATGAGTTATTTTGTGGTCTAAAACTGATTAAAGATGAGTAAGGCAAATGACTGAAAGACGCAGTAACGTGTATAGGGCTTGAATATAGAAACGATTTCAGCAACTAAATTCGTAATTAAAAACCAGGGAACATCACACACGACGAAATCCTGTACACAATGCATACTATAGAGGTTTCAAACAGTCGCTATGCAGCTTACTTATAATTGGGATTGTGATCGTCCAAACTTGTCAACTGTTTATTTCACTACGTATTTTGGAACAGTTTGGCACAGAGTGCAGCAACTGTGCTTAGTAGCCGTGAGTTTGGGGAGGGCTTGGCAAGCATGGCAAGACACAATGTCCAAAGGTAGATCCAGTGATTTTTGGCGAAAAGAATTCTGCTACAACTTGTTTCAATGCATTTCGTGCACACCTGCTGGTTCGTGGTTATTGACCGAATATAATAGGGCAGAGGCGTGGCTCATTTGACTGCACAAACCAGAACAATGTTACCTCGACAACACAAGTCCGTGATATGCGGGTGGGACCCCGAGACGCCGAAAGTTAGTAACTTCCAATCACTGACCATGAAGCAAAGAAACAGGTGTTCACATAAGGCATTGAAACAAATTGTTGCACGATTCTTTTCACAAAAAACCACTGGCTCTATTCAAAGTTCATTGTCACCATCCATCACAGTCGTCTTGTAACATCCGTCAGTATTCTACAAGAAACGTAAGTTAGCTTGACACCATGACTTGAGTTGCGTGAATTAAGTTTCGTTCTTCACGTAGTGTTATAAGTTAAAGCTATAATTTTTCTGTATAATTTTGTGTGTGTCATTGCATTGTAGTGCTTCATCGTTCGGACTTCAAAGTTACTTAAAAAAACCAGAATTGCGTGAGTTATTTGTACGTGATTACTATTACCATGCACTGCTTTCTCTCGAGGAAGTTGCGTATTAGTAGTTCATTATAAAAATGTATTGGTTTAATTGTATAGTGTGTGTTACTGGAGAAGGCGAACTGAAATGCTTTGTAAATAACAATTTTTACACTGAGTTTTCTTCACATAACAGGAGTTATAAATAATTATACCATTACCTGTTGAATTAAAAAAATGTAGAACAGTTACGTACGCCCGAAATATTATTAGAAATCGGGGCGAAATTACATGAGACATGCAGAGTGAAATTTCCGGCATCCAACTTAGAAGGTATAAAGAACGTCAAGAAATAAAATACAATATTATGACGAAAAGTTTTGAAGGTCGAGGCATGTAGCAGTTGAGACCTCTACGCTAGATGTTTATGAGGACTGCATATTTTGTATGACAGCAAGTTGATTATTGCACCAACGCTCAACATTAAAATACGACCAAACAGTGAAAAGTATGGCTACAGAGACAGAGGACTTACATATATTTGCTCGCATGTGTGGAGGAGATTTATTTCCAATTGAATAAAATTTTATAATAAATACTTCACTTCGTGTAACAACAAAAGTTGTTCTCATAAAAGACAGCATACTTAGGCTACAGACAATAGGAACACGACAACAGAATCATATGTATTTTCTGAATAGGACTGCCTTTGGGAAGGGCACTGCATACTAAAACTTGTCGAGCTCCACAAACTGCTGAAAATCGTTTACGAGTATTAAGATTTGAAAAATCTGTCAACTAACCCAGGCTCCCAACTTAAATTATACATTTTTTATGTATTTCAGCATGTAGATTTTGAACTTACAGTGTTTGATTAAAATATACTTGATGGTATAAGTATGCACTACCGTCAGCAGAAACCTCTACATTTACAGAATACAATACCTATACATATTTTACCTTGGTTGTGTGGTGCATACTCATAGAAGACAGCCTGAAAGCATTCGTACGAAGGAAAATATATGACAGTGTAACGGAAAAAAATATTAGAGGACTCCAAACTTCTTAAGGTTATCGACAAGTTTTTCAGAAATTCTAAAAACAAGGAAGAAGTTTTTAAACTGCTCATAAATTCAGTATAATAACTGGAATTTTCTAGAAGGAAACACTATTTTTACATAAGAACTTTTCGCCATTTCAAAACTTTTATACTGAGATTCCTTCAACGAGTTAAGACACTATGTAATTTTGATGCGAATACTTCCAAAATAGTAAAAGCAGAAGGAAGTCAAAATAAAACTGCCCAAGTGGTTTTCGCTTTACTACATAATCTCAGAAAATTATGTTGGCTGTAAATTTTTAAAACAGGCTTCTGGCATTGTTAATATTAATAAAAATGTATGTCTATATTAAGTTCACAGCTCTACTATACAAATTTTATATTTCCTCAAATTCCACAAGCAGGCTTAATGGGGACTTAAAAAATTACACATTAAAATGAAATACCACTTGTTCTGCGTTTGTCAATAGTCTATTTGTTGTGACGTCAATCAGAACCTTAGATCGCACCAGTTGTGTATTGCAAAAAACTAATCAAAGGATGACAACTACAGCTGTTCTTATTCACAAATCCCAAGAACTGAGTGACTACCTGCGCTTACAGCCACAATATCGAACACACGAACAGGAGACAAAATTGCAGTTTTTAGTTACTTTGTTATCTTGGACAAACCCTTTTCTAATATAGTATAAAAATGTTAATGATACGACTTATGCACCTATAAAAAGACATCTGTCACGTAGGTAAGTCTTACCTTGAGGGATAGAACTTTCATCCAGCATGCAGAACAAAACACTTAGCCAAAAATTCACCTTGAAATTTGTTCAACGAACAATAATTTTAAAGAACCCAACTTTGACACTACATACAAGCTCAGACTGTCATCCTGATCAGGGCTCCGCAACGGTATACGGATAAACAAAACGCTTAAATAATGACTGGGTCGCATTCTTCCAACATAATAGTAGATTATTACGTAGATTTGGTAATGTAATAAAACCAAAGTTTTAATTTAATTAAAAAAAAAATAACGACACAGTAAATGTTTAAATAATACATACGCAAAGTTTTCATTTGGAAAATCGGTATTATGTAATTGGGTTTGTTAGTTATCAGTCAAGCTCATTTCCGGGCAAGTCGTCTAAGTTTTATAAAAATCGATTGTTTGAAAATTTTGAATATGTTCCGCCATGTGATACGTGAACATTTAAGTATTTAGTAAATACTGATTTTAGAATGGCTCGTACGAAATACCTACGATTTTTATATGTAAATTAATGGTACGGGACTCCGTTTGAAATTCTGACTCTACGGATAAAGTATGTGGACCGAAAATTAACATTGAGTGACAGTCCTTTACTGATGTTATATTTGCTCTATGTTCCAGACATCCTACAATTATATTTAAACAGTAACACCTTGCCATACAGCTGTACGTTCTCTTGGTAGGCGATTGTGTAAGGCCAATATTTTACTGATCTGCTAGCATATGTCGATGCCACAAGTATTTCTTAATTGTTTGCTTGCCAGCCAAAATCCATGATATAGTGTTTAGCAATGCAGTGTTTTGAAGAAACTTGCCGTTTAAATTTATGATTAAATCTTTTTTTTTTATATGTTCTACACTAAGGTTATATTCTCTGTAAAAGTTTGTGTATACCAACGTAGTTTATTTAATATAGCAGACATCGAAATGCATTTAAAAAAGTTGAAATATTGTTTGTTAATAAGAAAGTATGTTTCGACATCATACACATTTATTTATTTATTCTGTTAATATAAGGTTGAAATTAAAATGACCTATATTTCTAATCTTGAAATTGTTATTTATGGAAAAGTAAAGAAATTTGGAGATTTTATTTAAAATTCATATAAGCAAATACACACACACACATCCACAAATTCACACACACACACACCAACACACACACACACACACATATATATATATATTGTTATTAATACGAGCTCATTTAGACCGGATCAATACCTAGTTCAGATAACCCGATCTTAAGGTAAACAGACATCTTTACATAATGTAGAAAATTTAAAATTTGCAGTTACACAATTTGACGACTGTGCGGGATATTGTATCAGAGAAATCAATTGAATATTGCACTAAAATAACTTACTGATAGTAAAACAAGGCCTGACAAAGTTTGGAAGGGCGTGTCAAGTACTGTACTATAAATGACAAGTACTTTTTATACTCAGTAGCGTTTCGTCACTGAATTATTATGTTGTATCAAGCAATTTAAACCTGGTTAATTATTACTAAAGCATATTATCTTTTCTAACACACTTTTTCTGAATATATTGTACATGGATGCGTGATGCTAAGATTATGTATTTGTGCATGTGTGATTGTGTGTGTGGTCTGTGGTGTGACGTTTATGGGACAAAAGAAACACAATTTTACAGTTTGTCATTGCAGTGTTCATTAATAAAACACCAATTTAGTTGAAAAAATTGGCTCAAATCAGAAATAACAAATTAATTTATTATACTTTTTTTTTTTTTTTTTTTAATTTTAGTGACTAGTGTTTACAATTAAAGCCCTGTGAAACTCATTCCAGGATAACTTTATCAAGTTACCCATTCAGTTCATTTTAGATGAGGTCTGGTGCTATTTTTTTCCATTATGAGTAAACCTGGTGGATTATTAAGAATAAGTTAGCGAGTCGTTTCACTCCTGTTGACAACATAATTTATCGTGTATTTTTATACAACACATTCCATCATTGCATACAGTTCGTACACCAGTATTTTAGTATTGTTATTAACATTGTCATAATTCTGCTCTCCGGGCGCAGCGAGGTTCGATTGGGCTGAAGGGCTTAGATAATTAAGCAAATGAATTAAATATAATTTCTTAATTTATTGCTGTCCCTATAAAATATTTTACATTAAGAATACAACCCTTGCGATTAACACTTTTTATATCTATAATCACAGATATTATTTGCAGCTTATCTCCCTAAAAGTCTAAATCGCTAGTCTAGTATACAATTGATAAATGTCTCTCAAATCAGTCCTCCGATCTCATAAGTCTATTTTCAAAGTTGTCTCACAATGTACAGCTACAGTCTAACCTAGTTCTTCTTCTCTCACTCACACCACTCCAACAGTTCCACCCTCGTCCACACTTTCCGCGCAGTCTCTCCTTGATCCGTCCATCTCGCCTCGTTCCCCGCTGCCAAATCAGTCGCGAATACACAGAGGCTAAACACCACAATAACTCTGGCATTGCTCGCAGTGGGCCGGTATTTATAGTGGCCTGCGACGACATCCAGAACATTCTCACGGCTTGCCGACAATGCTGGTTGATGGTTCATATAAGCGAAATTTCCTGGTGTTGTGGTAACATTCGGTCACATCCGATATGAGAGCCTGTCAAGGATGATTGACAGATGCCAACGTATTCAGAAGGCTCATGATGTCAGCACAAGAACTGCGATAAGTCAGGTACGAGCGCCTGCACTAACAAAGGCAGGAAGAGGGGAGAGGAGGAATGAGACGCAGTCTAGCACCTCATCGCCGGGGCTGTTGGAAGCGAACGGAGAGAAAAGAAGGTGGCATGGCTAATGCGAGGCTACTCAACCCCATGTAACCAAGAGTGCTGTCTCGTTGCAATATGTAATACATAGCCTATTTAATTGTTCATAGTTTCAAATTAGACTTAAACACAATTAGGAAGGTATTAAAAACTTACCAACTGCAAATAATTACAAATTATAGTGCAATGAATGAAATTTGTGTATATTTATAATTAAAGTTGAAGTGAACGTCTAAATTATAAACTCACATTGTTTTTAGCTCTATAACGCATCATAATTAGAGTTCTGCCTACATGCGTGTTGTCACATAATATTTCTCCATTTTACCTGTTATACTACCTTCCTCTTCAGGTTCGTATAGTTTCTGCTTATTTTCTGTTCATGTATTACTTTGTATCTTCTTCTTCCTCTCAATTTTTTCCCACAAATTAGTTCTCCCATAGCTTATGCAAGCAAGCAGTCCCTTTCTCTAGTTTTTCCTTTCTATTATACTTTTCCATATTCTTCATCTCTCACCAACTCTTTGAAGTACTTCTTCATTGGTCACTCTTTCCATCAAACTGATCTATTCCATCACTATGCCGGTCTACAGTGCTAGAGGTTCTAAGTTCTAGTCCCTGCTCGGGCATGTATGTTGTATTGTCTTTTCACCTCCCGTCACTCTAATCGGCTCTTAAGGCCTCCTTGTTAAAGGCCCGTAAAACCCTCTCACCTCACAATCATCCTTTACATACACATCTCAAAAGCTTCCAGACTCTTTAAGTTTTCCTCATAACAACATACGTTTCCTATTAAATGATACCTTTGCTATATCAATACCTCCCTTCCTTCTCTTCGGCTCTTAAGACCTCGTTATTAAAGGGACGTAAAATCTTCTCACCTCACCATCATCCTCAACATTCACGTTTCAAAACCTTTTAACCTTTTCTCATTTTCGCTTCTTAAGGGTGTTCATTGGGGGGGGGGGGGGGATGGATGATCATAATTTTATGCTTGTACAAAATAGGTTTAAATTTGTAGATATTGCTTGAGAGTACAATTTCCTCGTATAATAAAAAATAAGCTCATCCAGTTTTCCCATAACGGCATTACAAAGTCAACAATTTTAAACTTTTACTTCATACAAAACTTAAAAACCAGTAATGATTAAATGGATAAAATTCACGGTCTACGGCATGAAGCATATGCAAACCCATTGTAAAATATTTTGTATTTAAAAAATTGCTAAAATAACAACCGATTAGCAAACTTTTAAACTTTTTTCAAACAAAGATTTTTTGTAATGGGTTTCTTATGCACAAGACGTAGACCGTGACATGTGGTTCTTATGTGTTTTTTAATAAAATTTTATAGTGTTTACCAGTTTTTAAGATTTGTATGAAGTAAAAATGTTCAGATTTTGACATTGAAATGCCATAATGGAATAAGTGATGGAGCAATTTTTTTTTTTTCGTAATAGGAAAATGTACTCCAAGTAACGTCAATGAAAATAATTATATTTAATACAAATATATAATTGTAATTTTTTTCCACTTGAACACCCTTAACGTCCATGTATCTGCTACGCATAGTGCAACACTCTAAACAAAGCACTTAGAAAGTCTTTTCCTGTGCTCATTATCTAGTTTGCCACATAGCAACGTACTTTTTCTATTAAATGCTTCTTTTGCTATGTCAAAAAGAGTTTAAATCTCATGATATCATCTCAAGCCTTCAGTGACTATAACCGAGCGAGGTGGCACAATGGTAACACGTTGAACTTGCATTCGTGAGGACCCGGGTTCGTACCCGGGCTCCAGCCATCTTGGTTTCTGTTTTCCATGGATTTCCAAAATAACTCCAGACAAATGCTGGGATGGTTCCTCAAGAAAGACCATGGCCATATCCTCTTCCAGCTCCTGTCATTGTACCAAGTTGTGTGTCGCCGTCTCTAATGACCTCGCTGTTGACAAAACCTTCAGTCTCTATAGTTCCCAAATATTTAAAGGAATTTACTTGGCTTGTCTACAGGTCAGTGAACCTGCGAATATTTCAAGTTTCTAACTATTTGGTTCACTTTATTCTTCGAACCCTAACGTTCGGACTCGCCGCAGAAACCCGACATTCATTCTCTTCACACCTACATGGCCAATCTCTCGCAACCGGCGTTGCTGTGAAGTATATGTAGTGTTTATGATGAAGATTTACAACTGTCTCGCGAAAATTGAAATTTATTCCTTAGCTAGTAGTTAAATGTGAGTAAATATGAAATATTGTAAGATGAGTTGAATAATTTAAATTACAGTAATATAAAAAGTAAAACAGAAAAGCAATGTTCCTATAGGCCCTACGTCGATTGTACAAAATATTGGTACATAAAACTGTAATTTTATTTTATTTCACACAGAACGATAACTAAAGAGATTTATAAATTCTTATTTGTTTTGTAAAAGCTCGTAAAACGTGCTGTGCTACGCTAAAAAAAAAAAAACGCAACAGCTGAATATCTGTTGTGTGTTGTTATAGCAGCATTTTGGTACATTATGGCCGACGAAGATACATATGATCTTTGAAAGAACTCTGCAATGGGAGAGCATGAGTGGATTTAGTTGCTAGGACATACTCCATTGCGAAATAAATGACTGTCAAAAAATACTAAAAATAATAGAAAAACATAAATAAGTAGAATATGCTTTAGTCAACGGAATACATACACAAATACGGACTTCAAGCAGCATTCCGATCCAAATTCACTATTAAAAGTATGGTTACCAGCTGAAATCAGCCACAGAAAAACTACAAACACATAACTGCGTATATTAGATACCCTGCTAATGTGGCCGTATCTACATTGGTGAAACTGGCAGAACTCTATCAATCCGAATCAAAGAACATAAAAACAATTGCAAGAAAGGTGAAGCCCAAAAATCTAGACTGGCTGAACATGCATGGGAAAATAACCACAAAATTCTTTGGGAAGACTCTAAACTACTTACAAACTAAACTGACCGAATTAAAAGAAAAATCAAAGAATCAGTCTTTATTATTAGCAATATTTTCGGTCAACAGAGTATTGAATTTTTTTAAAAATGTCAATCCCATTTATTAAGCGAGAAACAACTTTACAGCACAAAACAAAAACAAACACTAAACCCACCACAACCAATCAGAGTCAATCTGTGCTGCGCGAACAATCAGGAGACAGCTCGTCTCCTATTGGCTAAGCAGGATAAGTGGGTTAACCATATAAACCCGTGGTTTTCCAGTCTCCTCATCAGTCGCGCTTGCGTTCCTGAACCCTGTGTGTTTACCTGATGACAGGAACAGATTCCACTTCCCGAAACGTCGTTAATACTGTCTGTCTGGAAATCTATACCGTGTTTTGTTTCGTCGCATCGTTGTGTCGTTTTGCTGTTTTTCTGTTCGTGTCTGATATCTACTGAGTTTTTTGTTTCGTCTCATTGTGTGTCGCATGTTAACTTGGTGTTTTTATTTTTGAGTTTTAATATATTAATTTATTATCTGTATGTTCCCTGTTTTATTTGACTTGATTCCATTGGGGGGGGGGGGATTTTATGTTGTGTATGTATCCCGCTGATTAAAGCATACTCTGCTTATTTATGTTTTTCTATTATTTTTAGTTTTCTTTGACAGTCATTTATTTCGCAATGGAGTACGACCAAGCAACTAAAGCCAGTAACGAAGATATAATCATTTGGTTAATACTGTTATACTGTACATAATAGTGACTATTCAATTATTATTTAAGTACGTACAATTTTGGATAAAGATTTGTATTCATATGTAACAAAATGTTTGTGACTCTGGGACGACAATATTACTGATATACTTTTCACGAACTTCTAAACCAAAAAACCCACAATTTTCTGACATAATTGTAATGAAAACAGAAATTTAAATTCAAAATATTTTGATAAACAACAAACATACACAATTGCTGCATTAGACTAAACGCTAATATACTCTGTAGATATTTCATAAGCCTAGTTACTTGCCTGGCATGCATCTTTGCCTCCTTCAGCATAACCAGCACATAACATCCCTTCTGTAACGTTGAGATCTCTGTGTTCCAGCCAAATGTTGCATAGCTCACGATTCAGAATTGGAACTTGAACTTCGTTTACTGCTGGTTCATATTCAGTCGCTGGAAACATTATTTAACACACACATGTATACAAACTTAAAAAGAAATGATCTAGTACTGGATGTATGAATGAAACGCACTAATAAACAACAGCAAAAACATTTACCAGTAATGGGCTGGCAATGACTTGTTTGCGAGAATCATGTCACATTAATATCTGTCAGTAGCTTGTGCATGTTTAAATGTATGCACATCGTGTGCATTTGGTCTTCGTTCATTTATTGTTTAAGGCGGTGTCTGATTATTATATGGGCGGATTAGTTATTGAATCACACTTTCGAATGACATATCTGATATGAATTCACGTAGCCTATTTTGGTCTACGGTGGAATATTAGGCAAGTTGTTAGTCATTAGATCTAGAGCTTCATCAATGTTGTTTTAAACTAGACGGGCCTTACGACTGAGATAAGATAAAAATGCAGTTACGCACTTTATGTACGACTAACTACTGAGATACTGGAAATAGGTTTCGTAATCGTAGTAAGAGTGGTATAGTTAAGGCGGTACGGTTGCGTTAAGCTGGAGCGTAGATTGCGGATTTTTCCGCCCTGAAGTGACGTCACGACCCCACACCTGAACTTATAAGTGAATCTACTGTGACATTCTATGATCAAACCAGAACATGGACGAACAATGCGATTATTCAGTCAAACAGCTAGACTTGTCTACTCAACTGTGACAGGGCTACTTGTAAAGATCGAAGAAGCAAGTGTAAATATATTTTAAGCTTTCTCGCCTCGCGAGAAGTTCTAAAGGGGAAGCTAGACTCCGGTTGAGCGACTTGCGTATAGAGGCGATGAGGCAAGTGCTGAGCAAGCGAGAGTCGGCCTTAGAGTGAGTGAGTGAGTGATTTTGGTCAGACTAAAGGCTCGGCATCAGTCGCCACATTGAATTTTATTTTTCGCTCTTATGAAATTCTGAGAAGAAAAATGTTACAATTTTACTATAATATCAATTCTATGTACGTTGTGTTGTAGAAAAAGCATCGAAGTTAAACTTTTAACGTGTATTTAAGAATAAAAAAAAATTGCTCGCCTGATTAACGCTTAAATAAGCGTTAAAAGTTCAACTGCGATGTTTTTATTGTAGCGCAAGGTAAATAAAGTTGATAATTTTAGTAACAAATTTAACGTATTTCTTCTCAGAATTTCATAAGAGCGAAAAATGAAATAATTCAATGTGGCGACTGGTGCCGAGCCATAATATCTAGGTCTTCAGCGCTGGTAAGGGGTGGCATGAGGTGAGTATTGAGCGGCGCCGGAATAAAAGGGAGGGGGAAACGGGAGAAAACTCGAGAAAACCCGCCGACCAATGGCATCGTCCGGCATGATTTTCTCATGCGAAAATCCGGCGACCGACCCCGCCGGCAATCGAGCCCGGATCGCCTTGGTGGGAGCCGATAGGTCTGAGCTCTTGGCCACCACGGCCGCCGAGTCGGCCTAGAGTCCGCAACCAATAGCACGCGAATTATATCTGTAACTGAGTGTGATATTATTGCATGTGTCAAAAACTAAAGATTGAACTACAAACGTCTGAATGTATTTTCTTTTTTTTTCTTCAGGAGACTGATCGTCAATGTTTTAAAAATGCAATTTTTAGTAATATTTAATATTTTCCTCTAATGACACACCGATAAGTCTAAAGTATAAAGTGGCGTCTAAATATGCTAGTGTTTTACCTGTCCTGGAAGGAAATTATGTTCCAAGAGCAGTTATTTAGGGGCATATGCGTAAACGTGCAAATTTTGGTTTTACATAAATAGCTTTCTTGAGACTCCTCTTACGTAATCACTGTGTTTTGCGCCTCTTAATAGTTTGCCATCTTACAGCTTGTGTCACATGTCCACAGAACATACAGAGCAGAGTCACCAGATTTTTCAGTATATACCCATGTTTCAGAGCGCATATTGTATATTCGTACATGGCGATACAGGAAAGTCGGAATGAGCTCAACTTTTCCACATGGCTCGTCCTAAAAAAATCAAGTATTCTGAATTACTGATGTCTATGCACCTAGTAAAAATAGCCGGCTTTGTAATTAAACATACCAATGATTTCTCTGGCTTGTAAATATGTATGAATACTTTTTTATGTATACATACGACAACAGTAGGGTTTTTGATAAAAAGCAGCAATATAAAACATTTTAAGAAACTACCCTTGATCGTCCGGTTAAAAAAAGATTTCTGTACTAATTATGTAACTAAAACTTATTAATATTTTTGTATCGTGCATGTCAATAACTAACAATAACAGCATTTCCTTTTATGAGAGGTACATTCACTTTGTAAGTAGGCTCAGTCATTAAGTGCTTGACACTTAATTCTGCAAGGCAAGTTGGATGAACTGCGATTCCTGTAGACATTGTTATGCAGATGTGAGTAATATGCCTAAAGTATTCGTTACCATTGAAACTATAGACACGAAAAGTAGAACTTCTTCATCGGTTTTATTATATTTGGAAAAAAGCTGTTTGCTTTTGAAGCGAAGTTATGAGACAGGTCACACTAACACGTTCCCGGAATTCAACCAGTACTACAATCACATGCTAAGCTATAGACTTCTACGACTTTGGGAAGCATCTATCATCACAATAATTATTTATAACTTCAGTGGTGTTCTTAAAGATGTAATGAGACAAAGGTCAATAATAAGATATGTAAATATGTAAGCTATTTAACAAAAAGGATCGTGTTTGGGGGGAATGGAATTCCTCATGTCCGTCCCCTTTGGATCCGCCTCTGTACCCTCCCACTCACCAACTTTGTTATGCACGATACATTTTTTATCAAATCGATTACCCTTTTAAAAATCTAAAAAAAAAAAAAAAAAATCTATGTTAGTAAAATACCTTTTTGATAATAATACACTCAAGATATTATAATTCGCCGAAGACTACACAACCTACCTTCCCGTTGGCCAACTCGTCTATACACAATCGGTATCCGGTAAAACCGTACAATCTACCTTTAATTTAAAAAAATCTGTTGAAAATAGTTATTATATTTACATGCAAGAGGGAGGTCCACTCTTCGACTCTCGTCTATTGCTTAAAAACAAGGTGGACAACATTCTAACAGCACCACTCCCACTAAAGAACTGACCAGTTATTATTGAAGCATACAGTCGGCACGCAGCCGACATGGTACCTACCTCATAAATGTCAAACTCCCTCCAAACAATAAACCCCCCACTACACTCTCCCGCCTCACTAACCACCCACCCCTTCCCACTCTCCCTTCTTTTACCATCTATCAACTTCCCTTAACGAACGCTTCCCCCTACTCAGTTCCTTGCCTTCTGCATTACTTAATCACAAAAGCTACTTTCTCCATTAACGGCTAATAGTTACATACACTCAAGTAGACACATCAGTCATTTGTATGTAAAATATTGACAAATCTCATATTCAATGCCAGCAACTACGTCGGGTTAAGTACGTCACTTTTATAAATTAATATTATCCCTGGTCTCTACATTGTTTCTGATTTAAGGTAAAATGTATGTAGAGTACTTAGAAATTTTTCACCCATAACTATGTAAAAAGTGTCGTGGTCAGTGAAACACAGGGAGAGTCGTAACTCAGGTTTATCACAAGGCAAGCAGGCTGACATGTATAGTAAACCGTAATAAAATGTTAGTCGTCCCTTGCAAAGAATTATAAACTTCAACGATTAACTGAATTACAATAGAAAGAGTAAATAAGGCACTCGTTTGAGAATTTAAATAGTTACTAGACTGTAAAATGCAAAAATTAGACTAAAAGTAACAACCGAAAAATAATTAAGTGCTAGAAGTTTGTTCAGCAATAAAACCAAATAAGAGAAAGTAAAATAAACATAAATGTAGATCCACTGTTCCTGAATGATTTTTCTGAGCATTTGGGAAATTCGAAATTTGTCAAATGAATAAAGGTAGGTAATGGGATTCTAAAACCTTTTATACTAAAACGAGAAAAATAAATAAGTGTTCACAATTAAGTTATAACATGACATTCAGCAAATAAAATTAGGCCTTCAGTATACATGTCTTAAACGAAACAAGTTATTTCAACACCTTTTAGTAAAGAAAATAAATAACAATAGCAATGCTACATTAAAACATGTTGAAGCAAAAGACTGAAAATGATACACATACATTGACTGTTCACGATCGACCAGTAAACTTAAACTTTGCACTGTTGTTTGACAAAAAGGCAGAATGTGAATGCTCTACAGAGCAATAAAAATGTATGAGTGACTTATCTTGTATGTAAATATAATATTAACAATTATACATAGCTATATAAAGAAATTCAAATTAAATATTTTAAACTGCATTGCTGTCTCTGGTGGGAAAATAAAGACAATGATTTAGGCCCTAAACATATTATACTGAATACATGATTGAATATACTCTTACATCTTAGCTATGCCTCACTCCATTCAGGCCCAAAACGATCAATAACTTGTCAGTCACCTATCTACTCGTCATGTTCGCTGGCTCGTAACTGATCCTCTACATACTATGTGATTTAACATAAATAAAAAATTCCGAAGTACACACACTTCAAGTATTTCCTCGAAGAACACATCGCATCACAAGGAAACACCGCATATATTAAAAAAAAAAACCTAATCGTAGCACATAATCTTATACACGACAGCAAACCAATGAAAAGCCTACACCAACAAAATAACTTAACTTACACAAAAAACCAGTTCATTCCGACCCATGGGCAAGAAGAACAAGAAAATAAGAAACATTGGAATAACTCGTCAATAATTTCTAGGAAGGTTCGAAAAGGGTAAACGTTCTTTCATGGGTAACAGGTATGACACATTGTTCGTTACCCGTACCGAAGTCCAATCAACAGACACAGTCTCTTGAAGGCCACTCAGTTAGCAGCACTTAAGTCTGCAAAGGCCCTAGATGAACGCTTCGTCAGCATGCACAAGTAACCTTTTCGAGTATTTAGTAATCCATACAGTGTAAAAAGCTACAACACCAACAATTCACGCCATTAAATCATCATTATTTCGACTCCACAATATCCAACTCAGGCACTAAAAATAGAGTATGCTCGTCACGAAAAATCACTCTGGATTTGCCCTCCTTTCCTAGCATCTGTGTGAGAGGCTGGACAGGGTGTCTTCACACTCTTGACGTCAAAGGTGTAACCTGCAGATGTATAGCAGACCTCCTCCAGTGGGAATGTTAACACTTCCAGAACAAAAGCAAAACAAAAACAATTACCATACACAACAGTAACCCGAGAATACTCATCACTAGGGCATACATGGTATCGTTACTCAGGGCAGTAACCCTATCCCGACTATATTGGGGTTACGCACAGTTATAAACAAAATCAAAGTTTGAATTAAAATTAATACAATATGTGCAAAACACCTCGTATAAAAAGTATGTTTTTGGTGTTTCAGGATGTTCGTCAACACCACTATGGATAATCCCTCTACAGATTTACTCAACAATATGTTTATATGAAGTATCAAACTAGGTTACTCATGCTCAAACAACCACCAATACATGGAAAAACTGTCTGACGTGGTTGGCAGGAAAAACTCAACTTCTTTACTTTCGACCAAGCAGCCGGGATAATCTGTATGAGATCAATCTGGGTGACTGCATGGTAACCACAAGGCTAAATTTAATCTACTATTGATTCGTCTTCCAGGTACAATTGGCAATCACATGGTACGGAGAAATTGATTGCTCTATGGTGTCCATTTTCTCCTACCTCAACTGTCTTAATAGGACTAGGGAACAATTCATCTTCAATTTTCCCTCAAGCATTAATAGTGAAATATCACTAATGCCCTACCTGAGTCACAAACAACAGTACTCCAACTCGAGAGCTAACTGCACACACTCTTTGACAACTACTCAGCTGTCTCACTTAGATGTATGATATGATATGCTTTAGGGCATAACTCCCCAAGAAAATAATCACCTGAATACCAGGGTTCATAACAAACACTATCCTCTAGGGACCGACAATCCTGTATGGACATAATGTAATCTATACTAACTGCTGCCAAATTTGTGTAGTGATTTAGAATACAGGTTAAATCCTCCAAAGGGAATAGAATTCAATGAACTAAAAAAATTGCAAGTCCGAGGCCAACTTTGAAATGAGCACATTTAATTTAACAATTTTTTTTTTCAAACACCTTACAAACACTTATTTTTAACGGAAAGTACGAATGAACATTTTCAGCTGGTGTTACTAACTGATAGCCGTCGCTATGCAGAACCCCTGCACATTTCTTTAGTTTTGTTTTATAAATTATAGTCGTGATTACTACAGAGAGTATCTTACTAGACCTTCACTGGTCCGATATAACTATACTAGTTATACATAAGAGTTTGTTTAGATTATATCACTGCCAAAATTATGAGGGTCCTAACACTCTGGGCAGTTACTAACTCCGGAGCCTGAATACTGTTGTACGACTGATTTCTCAAAGGACTGCATAAATATTGTAACATTCTTTAACATGCCCTCTATTTTTTTTAAAACACTTGTTGTAGCCTCATTTGTTACTGTTAATTGCATGTACTTCGGTATTTGTTTCCCAACTTTTAAATTCTTCATTAAATTTGTTTTCGCTCCAAAAAAGGTCCTCCAGCTGGTTTATGACAGCTACGTCACCGCACCACTGAGCAAACACCCCAATAAATGTCAAACCTCTGTTTTTCCTACTTCAAAGTTTTGTTTGGAGCAGGTCATCTCGAGCTGCAGTATTTAATTTTTCGTAAATGCTGTTTACAGAGTTGGCAAAATCTACTAGTTTATCTCTAATTGTGCAAAAATATGTATTACTTAGATCACTGCAGAAATCAGAATCAGAAATAGGGAGGATTTCCGGTGTTATAATTGTCGTGGCCATGACAACTTAAAATTTACGAGTACAGCAGCAGTGCATGTTACCACCTTTATAAGAAGTTCTAAGTGAGTGCCTGCCACCTCGTTAATTGGGTCCTGGTTAAAAACAAATTGGCAACAGCTCGTCCTCTAAACAGTGCTAGGACCTAGCTAGGAGCTAGTTCCACCAGCATTCTGCGATGGTTTGTCTCTTCTTTACACTGCAATTTCGTTATGAAAATAGCTGAACCAAGTCAACCAACAGACCGTAGTTTTCCAAAATACTCAAAACTCACCTTTACAAACAAAACACTTTAAACAATGAATAAAAGAAAAAAACATTTAAATTGCAGGCATGATATTAATGTTGTATCTATCATAATATCTTCAAAGTTTTACCAAAAAAGAAACATTTTCAAATTATTTCGTTTCAATACAGAAAATAATTATTTACCATCTAGGAATTACAATTACATTACAGTGGGCTCGAGAGAAAAACAATTAGAAGTTATGAAGTCACCTCCTAAAAAAATTAGAAAAAAACATATTTACATTGGACTTAAGTTACAGTCAGGTAAGTGTTTCTCTATTTTTATTAATGTTTTCAGTTTAACATATTATCTAGGAAAACAACAGGTGACAAGACAAAATAAACAACAGCTTATATAGTGAAGGGTGAGACCAATCTCGTCCGTTGTCAAAAATTTAAAGGCACGTTCGTGACGAGAACATCCTGTCCACTGACTCACTTTTTTAACTTATACAAACTTGGGTATACTTGGGCAACAATTAAAAAAGTTTCGCCGTAATGATGAAGAAAACTTTTCCGACAGACCTTTTTTCCTAACAGGGGTGTACTTGAGTATCTCCAGTCTGACCTGATACATAGCCCCTCCTGTGCTGGTCGTACCGATCCTCGTCGCATCCCTGTTCGCGGTGGATGTTGTCTGCGGCCTAGTGAAGAATGTCTCTCTGCTGGTCACTTAGTCTTAAGCTTTTCTCTGCATCGACAGGCTGATTTAGGTTCACCTCTGATCGTATCATCAGCACCTTACAATGAACTAAAAAAGGGCTGAATCCAGTGCACTCATGACGAGAAAAGTTAAAGCGATACGTCATTATGCTTAAAACTGATCTCAGTCGTTCTGAATGGACGAAACATACAGTGACAACATCGATGTAAGGTTACTAATAAGTCGCTCCACCGCACCATCACACTGAGACCCTTTGTCATGATCCCTCTAATGTTCATCAGCCCGAAAATTTCCTTTTGGATCAAAACACCTTACCTGTGTCGTTTATAATGATGTGTGGTACCAAACGCCTACAAATAACCTAATACAGTAAAAATTCTGCCACTTACCAGGCATTCTCTGTTCAAACTGCTCTCGTCTCAGCCCATAGAGTGGCATTGTCTGTTAGTCACCATTAACTTATTATCAGTATGTGTTTTGGGAAATGTGTTCATTAGAATAATCCGCACCCTTTCAAACGATTCTCCGATGGGAATCGGTTGCAAAAACCTAGGTTTTTTCTGTGTCGGGTTCTGTTTAATCTGGTATTCATGGCATTTCCTAACATAAGCTCTTCTTATTTGTTTCAATGTGTTTTCTCAGTAGTAAAAACGATAGATTTTGCCTGTCGTTGTGGCTATGCCTAGGTGACCTACAAGCAGGTTATCGTGACACTCGTATAGAACTTCAGGTTTCAAGTTTTCAGCAAACGAGAATGTGCCTCGGGACTGTAGTTGTTATTATACAAGGTGACACCGATCAGGGAAAAATTCTTGGCTCGCCTGACTACCCTTGAATCTTTACCAGCTGGATTCTCTAATTCATCAAAAAGAGACACAACGTTTTAGTCCTCTCATTGCAACTTAGCCAAGGCAATGTCCTTAAATACAAGTACAGGCAACTCGAGGGCCCTTTCCTCATCCTTACGAGTCCCCAGTGTAACTACATTTCTTCTGAGACTGGCAGCACTTTCGTGGGTCTTACCACACATGTAGCACACTTTCAAGTTGAAGTTTTGTATAAAGTTTTTATAGAAGGTGGCTAGACCCAAGATAATTCTGTCCTTCTGTGTTTTAAGGGTGTGAAACATATAAATGGCCGCTATCTTCTTAGGGTTAAGCCTAATCCCAGTAACATCCACAAATGACCTAGCATGTCTTCTTCGTGATGTGAGAAAGCACACTTTGCAGGTTTCACTTTTAGATTTGCCTTACGAAAATATTCCAGTACACATTCAAGGTGTTCCAAACGCATGACAAAATAGCCCCCTGCAACTAAAACATTACCGAGAAGCACAAGTAATTACCCCACTCGAGGCCTGCTAACATCTTGTCCATGAAACAATAAAAGATTGACGGAGCAGCTTTTAGACCAAAAACCAGAGTTTGAAAACTAAATATGTCATCAGGTTTGACAAAGTCTTTTCCTGATCATCTTTCTCAGTGCGTAACTGGTGATAACCTGCGTTTATGTCTATGTGGGTGAAGTATATTGCTTTTGTTAACTGCTTAGACAGTCATCAATATGCAGCAGGGGTACCTATTATCTATGTGTACCACATTCAGCCGGCAATATTCTACACAGAATTTATGGTCTCCGTCATTCTTCTTGATCAGCACAACCGGAGAATCCCAACTGCTCTCACAAGGCAGTATTGTACCATTGTGAATGTGTTCCTCACAATGTCGATGATCACTTTACTCTACCTTGGAGATACACGATATGGCTGGGAACTAATAAGAGGACTGTTATTTGTGTCCAGCAGACCAACTTCGTCGTGTGTTCGCATTATATGCTTAGGACTCCAACTAAAGCATATGGTGTACTGTCGTAACATCTCTACTAACTGATGTCTCTGTTTAGGTAATAGGTTAGGGTTAGTATCCAATTTCAAGATTCATAGTCCTTGTTCAATACAGTGTGAAAAATGAATTCTTTCATTTCGATAGTGTTATTATTTGATGTTTCAAAAGAGTATAATAGGCTGACTTTCATCCCATGGAGTAACGCAACCTTATGGTTCGATAAATTAATCACCAGCCCATGTGTCTGAAAATTTATATCTAAAATGCCTCTTAGGAGTCAAAATTGAATACCTATTGTAAAGGTTTTCCATAGGTTCCAAAATGGCTTCTTGAGGTAATTTGTCCATCTTTATTGTAATTTCTACTTTCTAGTGCCACCAAGGGACCTACTACATGTGTTTGGTAGCAGTGACAAAACCAAAACATGCTGTGTTGTAATAAGGTGTTACCTTAAAACTTTCATATTATTGTATAGGTTTGTTCACCCTGAACTGTTGATTTGTTTGTTTTGGCATGGTTCAGAGTGATTACCCTACCTAACTGTCTCTGAGAGAGGTGGTTTAGACGGACATTATGTGGTTGTTGTTGTCCTCCAAAGCACAGCATTTCCTTGTACCGAGCCAGGAAATTACATCCTTAAACAATATCTTGAATAGGAGCCTCAAGTATTCCAACTGGTTGCACATACCCATACTTCTCCAAATAGAACATTAGGTGCATCATGTGATAATCACTGCCTGACTCTGTCCTGTCATGCATGCCAGAACATTAAGCTCATCTTTCCTCCAATATTTTCTAGGTATTAATGGCTGATAACGAGGGACACCGCAGCACTACTGTCAAGACGTATCCGGATTTCCGTATAAAAATTTTGCTTGTGGTAGAGAGCACCATTTCCTGAAAATTGCCCACAATACATTGTTCACCCCATCTTAGTTTATCATCCTATCATCCTCTATGTACAATACTGAGTCAATCCCTCTGAATGTGTCCTGATTTTTTTAACAGATGGCAAATAGGGCTTTCATATGAGGTACGGGTCAAACTAAATATATTGGAGTTGTGGTTTCCGCACTCAAAGTGTCCTTACTCTTACTCTGCCACTGTTGGAACTGTGGTGAGTTTCCTCGGGGCACTCCTTGCACCTCCCAATTCCTGTTTAAATCTATACTTTTGGTTTGTCTTACTACCTCCACTACTGGGTCCAGAATACCATACTGGTCTATATTTTTTGACTTGATGCACTTTTTCACTTAATGTTGACACATGTTTGCACTAAAACATCTATTTTTAAAAGTACCTTTCTTATAAAGTTTTGGGTTAGGCTAGAGCACTATCAGAAATATCACGGATTATTTAATCTGTCAATAATTTAGGATAATTACTTCGCCTGAAAATCAAATTATTAACATGCAAATTTTCCGACCATAATTTTACGAATTCAATTGAATCATTGCCAAGAAACAAAATATGCTCAAATATAACAGGCCTAAGAATTCTCAAAAGTATCTTTATTTTCTGGTTATCTAACATATTAGGATCTATACTATTGCAGATACTCAAAACATTATTCATATTGCTCTACACTCTCATGTTTTTCCTACATGCGTAGCCACAACTTCAACTCTTAAGTCCTCTGACTGTCCCACTTGCAGTCGACAACTCGTCTGATGATCTTGTGTCAGCAAATTTTTCTTACTGACTGTCATGAAATATAAGCGCTGCTGATTTTACAATGTGGGAAAATAGTTTGACCATTTCAAATCATCCCACCTATTTGCGCTTGCAGTACACTTGAAAGACCTGTTAGAAGTCCTGAACATCTTTTTCAGGCTTTCCATAACATGTGTCTGGGTCAAAGCACAAACATGTCTGTTTGAATTCCTGCCTTTGAAGTAATTAAAGTTATCTTCAGATTAAATGTTTGATGCCGAATAACTAATTTCTCTGTATCAGTACTGCCCTGTGTCTTGCAACTCATTTGGACAGTGTTATGCCAAAATGATCTAACCCACAAATTGAAATCAAAGATTTTTGGAGTACCGTACAGTGAAAGCACAAAAGTTGATTTTGTGTAATGGTTAAGTTTTTAAAAAGTGTAATTTTATTTATATGAGCAAATCTGTTAAATAGGATTTTCAAATTCTTTCAAATATCTATACTATTTTGTTAAATAAACACGAAAATGTGGGTTGAATCTGTTTTGAATAACACGGTCCATTTATGTATTTGCGAACTCACTCAGGAATAAGAGTTCTTTATTACTGCCTGAGTAACTTGAGGTGGTAGTTTTATCAATATAAAATATGGTTGATGTACTTTACTCCTTTATGGTTTAATCACTCGCTTTTTCTTCAAAAAATCTACTCTGAATAAAAAAGCACTATAAAGTAAAACATAATTACGTTATTTTTAGACTCTTTAGAAAACAACCAATGTATAAGGAAATAAATATACAATTTTGTTATTTCTGGACTCGGTGCCAGACAAGCTTTAAAGAAATTATCTGAAATTTCCTAAAATTTACAATATATATTTAAAGTTACATTAATTCGATAATGTAATAGTACCTAATTAAACCAATTTACAAATGAACACAACTGCCTAAATGACACCTTAACTACAAATAAACCTAATAAACCTATTCAATAAATTAAACAAAACAAGGACTTACATTTGCCAACATTATCACAAGGTTCTCAGCCAATCAGGAGAGTACTTGCCTCTCATTGGCTGAGAGCCCAGCCAATCACCCATGCTTTGTCACCATTGGTCGAGCAGGTTAAAGACCATCCAGACTACATTAACCCCAATTTTCCAGCGAACTTCATTCGCATCTTGTTCCGACCAGCTGTGTCTCTGTCTGAAGACAGAAATATATCGCAATTCCCGAAACGTTGAATTTTTTCGTAGTTTTTAACTTGTGTTTTCTCTTGTCTTTTGTTTGTTGTCCACTGTTCACTGTTTTCTGTCTATTTGCTTTCATATGGACCTAAATTTTAGACCACACTTTTAAACATCATTTTAAATGTCAGTTTATGCCATACTTATAGACATAACCTTCAGTCCTCATTTCTAGACTGCAATATTAGACCTTACTCATGGACCTTAAGGGCGTTGGACCCGTAAAATTTATTATTTTTATATTTGTGCCAAACAATGTTCAACTTTTGCACATCAGATAACACGTCATTTCCCCAAATAAAAAAAATTTAGGCCCCATAGTTTTAGCATAATCACTCATCAAAGTCACAAAATGACCGTTGCGGTGTAGCCAAAATCAAAAAAAGTAATTATCAAATAAATTCAAAATAACGGGAACTGAAAGTCAGTGCATCAATGCATTTTATGACATGTTTGACAAAAGTTAGTTTTGAATATTTTAATAGTAGCCAAAAGTCAAAGTTATGCAAAAATTTACTCATTTTCATCAATTTTATAAAAATACAAAAATTTATCGCTTTGTGTTTAAAAATGTGTCATGAAGTAGCTCATATCATTAAGTATCAGTATGAATTATCTTGTTTCTGGAAGTTAATTATTTTTTATTATTGTGGCTACACCGCAACTGCCATTTTGTGACTTTGATAAGTGATTATGCTAAAACTATTGGACCTAATTTTTTTTTATTTGGGGAAATGACATGTTATCTGATGTGTAAAAGTTGACCAGTGTTTGGCACAAATATAAAATTTTGAATTTTTACGGGTCCAACGTCCTTAATATTAGAACACACTTTTAGACCTCAATTTAGAACTCAATATTAGACTTCACTTTTAGGCCTAATTTTTTATCCCAGTATTATTTATAAGATTAGACCTCGCAATTCTGCAGTACAATTATAATCCTTTACTCAACTTTTCTATGCACATACACTTTTGAAACATATTTTACTATCTTATAATTTTCTCTAGGCAACCAGTGTTTAAGTCTATCCGTCTTCAACGTCCACATCTCTTATGCTTTTAACATTTTGTAGTTATTTAGCATTCTTAACTGCCCCAGTCTTAATTGAAAAATTAATTTTATCGCATAAATACTGGGCACGTACACACAGCATGTCAAAGCCGGCTTTTCAGCTCCTACAATATACTGAGAATGTTTGGGCAGATTTTAATTTTGGGAAGAATAAAACAAGATTACTGTACATAAGTTTTTTTCACATTGATATATACTTTATAAAATTTCCCTCAACATCAAATGGACCTTATAAAATAGTATCTAGATTACATATTTATTGTAACCTCTTTCCTCTAGTTCTCTGATAACCCAATATTTTTCATTACTTTGGAATAATCGTTTGCTTATTGCATAGCTATCTAAATTTAAGCCTTTCTAAAGAGTTTTTACCTTAGAAAATTTGTAGCAATAATGCTGCACGAACTAACTCTGTTGCAAACTGTAACAAAACTTAATAATTGGGTCTAATTTATATGGCGATTGTTGTTACAAGTTATTATCATTGGAGTTTCTCTCAGATAATAGCTACATTTAAAATGTATTTACTGTATATCTCTTGCACTGTCGATACGTCCCTCGTTTTATCATTTTATCAGACTGAGGTGCAATTTTTTTGCAGTAATTGCTGTGTGCTTTCAAACTAACTCCCCTTGAAAAATTGTTTACCACTTCCGTAACAACAAATCATAAAGTTTGCAAAGAAAATGCAGCTCGGTCTGTTAAAATGTTAATATCACCTCTAGATAGTAAATCCCACCCGACAGCTACTTCGCTAGATTTACAAGACCTAGGAAAATCGTGAATAGAGACCTGAAAAATCTGCGTTTTCATTTGGGAACAAGCTAGGATTCAAACTACTGTAAATTCATTTCGCTTTCACAATTGGCTCTTGGCTTAGGGATAGGAAAGTTTCACGAATTCAAAGACCTGCATGCTTAAGTATATTGTCCTATGCATACTCAAGCCCTGTCTATTCGTTCATTGTCCGATGTTTCACTGTGTTATCAGCTAGTGATCAAGTTGTCGGGGCTTGAGTATGCACAGTATAGTTGATTCTAACATTCAGGTCACTGAATTAGCGAATGTTTCCTTTCCCTACCAATAATTAAGAAGCAACTAAGTGCAAGCCCAATAAATTGGTTTCACTGTGTCCGACAGCATCCAATGAACAGCTGATGGCTACTTGAGTACACAGATATTCTTGGAAGCTGGTCTGCAGGTCGGTGAACCCGCGAAATTTTCCTGTCTTTAGTCAGCAATGATTTTACCTGCCCTACTTTTGTGTACTGCTAGGTTCACAGAAGACGAGGTTCCTATGGCAGTGCAAGTGGTATACAGCACGCAATAGAGTAATTGTGTATAAGTATATAAGAGTACAGTCGGCCAATCATAAAATGTTGCCTCTTTACAGGCCAGAATTCTGTCCTAGTCCCACTTCGGGTATCTTCGGCAGAGGCAAGCTTCGCTCATCGAAATCGCAACACGTTCTAACGCTTTTCACGAGCCATGCGACATTCGAAGGTTCAAATCTTGGCCCAGAAATTAAAAATTAAAAATGTTTTCGTGTATCAATGCATTAAATACTTTAAATTAGGTTAAAAATACAGACATGTCACAATAACCATACCAAGTACCGTACATGTATCATTAAGAAACTGCCGTATTCTTGCTGCATAACTGTATCAGACTGTGAATCACATTCTAAGTTCCTACAAAATGTGTCAAACGTATTACAAAAGACAGTTACATTTTTTATGTAAATTAAGGCAATAGTATGTCTATGCATTGACGGTATGATGTAACCATTATTATTTGCAATTTTTTTAAAAATACTAATTCATTACGTATAAATTTTAATTTATTTGGTATCACACCTCAACGTTTATATAAAAGCATATGAGGATTAATATAGACTCATGAAAATACAGGCTTTAGTTTACGAGTACAAATTACAAGCATTGGAAAGTAATTATTTTCATACATCAAAATTACGTGTTACTCAACGAGTGATAATTTAATAGCTTTAATAGCCCAGACAAAACCAATACCACAAACTAAAAAAAGCTTACAATTAGCGTAGCTAACTGCTATTATACGCCGAGAAATCAGTAACAACTACATGGCTGTGTAATTAAAGGAAAATAAACATAGTGCTAATATCTTGTATCAGTGAGTTGATCAGGCGACATTGCGCCATTCGTTTTTATGACGTCTACTTTTGTGGTCAAAGTATTCTATACACAATAAGGACGAAATTATTGCCGACATAATATTAAGCCGCGTAC
>PNEQ01134125.1:0-65814 GCA_003012365.1 Medauroidea extradentata
CTGAAGGGAGACTTCCATTCAGATAACCCTTCAAATACACCACTGCCAGCACAATTCTGAAGGGAGACTTCCATTCAGATAACCCTTCAAATACACCACTGCCAGCACAATCCTGAAGGGAGACTTCCATTCAGATAACCCTTCAAATACACCACTGCCAGCACAATCCTGAACGGCTGGCCTTTCAAAACGGCAACAGTTCAGTCTCCTCATTTCAGGGCGCGGTCTACCGCAATTTTCATCACCATTTTATTATTTTTTATTTGTACCAGGTATTTTTTTCTTATTTTAAACACAAAATGTGACTACATTTGGTTCTCATGAAATTTTTTTCTCTCTCATAGTTTTCGCGTAATGGCTTGTTAAAGTCATATATTGCATGTTTCCGTTTTAACGACTACACTAACACCAACTGATATACGAAACTCAAAAAAATCACAGTGGATAAAGACATAGCAGGCTACAATGGCATGCTCATAAAATTAAAGAATAAAAATTATTTGAATTTAAAAAAAAAAATTGCTGAAACTGAAAATAAAAATTTTAAAAATTCAATATTTTTTTAATACAAATAATTTTTATTCTTTAAATTTATGAGCATGTCATTGTAGTCTGCAATGTCTTTACCCACTGTGATTTTTTTGAGTTTCGTATATCAGTTGGTTTTAGTGTAGTCGTTAAAACGGAAACATGCAAAATATGACTTTATCAAGCCATTACGCGAAAACTATGAGAGATAAAAAATTTTCATAAAAGCTAAATTTAGTCACATTTTGTGTCAAAATTAAGAAAAAAATATCTGGTACAAATACAAAATAAAATAATGACGATATAAATTGCGGTAGACCGCGCCCTTAAGCTAAGTTCTCACATAAACTGTACACCAGTATTCGCCTGGAGTAATTTCAGAAAACACTGAAAACCGAAATAACTATTCACAGGCCAGGAACGAAAATCGTCGACCTCCCAAATGCGAGACGAATATTTTACAACTACATCGTTTAGTGTCAATCAAATGTTGTTATGACTGGCCTAGTAAGATTATAAACCCCACCTCCCAAAAACTAGCTGCCACGAAACTCAGACTGTAAAAATTCTCGAATTCATTTAAAGACACGCTAGAATTAAAACGAGCATACATGTAAGATATGTTTGAAAATGGATTACAAGTTGTCATACATGCCCGGGAGTACTACGATCATGTAAAATTATAACTTAAACTTTAAAGTAAAGGCTGAATCCCTTGTTTCCTAGGCTAGGCAGAAATTATATCTAATTACTCGGGCATCAGCCCATGGACTGATAGCTGAAACTGAAATAGACATAACACTGTGTAGTGAGACGAGTTACTTATCAGCCTATAATTCACAACGACGTGTCCTATTACCTGTGATTCTACAGCGAAGAAGTGGATACGTACACAAGTTGAAACACGACCTTTAATTAAAATGAATTTACAAAATTTCGAGTCCTTACATATAAAAGCATATAAGTTGAATTTTATATTGTCCTCAAAAGAACCCCGGAATTTTTCAAATTTCAAAATGCGTATTTTCGTTTTTCGCCGAAAATTTGACCGAATAATAGATTTTTGTACGTACTACGTATTACGCCGGTATGTTTTATTTAACGTCTCTTTATGGTATAGTAGTGGGGAAAAATTTCCTACTTCACTGGACCAATCAGAACTACAATACTGAGCGTCCGGAAGTTGAGAACCAGCACCTAAACATGTAGCAATTAAATCTTTCAGATACGGGGACCAAACCGAACTACAGTGTTTTAAAATACAACTTGCTTCAAATACTTACTCGAAAAATGGGCGGACTTACACGTTACGTGCCGTTACCCTCTAGTATTATCAGTATCATAGTGAACGTTTTCCTTAAAACAATTACAAAAATTGCCTTGAGGTTGTTTGGCTTGCGACAAATGAAAAAGTTTAAAAACCATACTTTTAAAGTTCTTAAATTTTTTTTCAATAGTTCCACTTTACGCATGTATGTGTATATATGTGCATACAACTATCATAAATATAATCACTCTGGTCTTTACAGATGAACATTGTAAATACCCGCAACAGTTTATATACCTTATTGAATAATTAAAACAATTATTTTCTTTGCAACTAAACTAATTTGCTGTGGTTTGTATTTAAGGGGTAATTCAACATAACATTTTATTGTTGTAATAGTATTTATATTTGTATGAGATAGACTTTGTTTTGTAGACATACATTGTGACTATTTTTCACTGTGACGAAATATTTTTAGTTTTCAAAATTTTTATAATGGCCTGTCACAGCCCAAATGTGCAGAAAACGACTTTGTGCTATATAGGAAACCAACTGACCAAACTCAAGCAATTAACTTTGAATAACAATGCTGTAGGCTACAAGGTATATATATATATATATATATATATATATATATATATATATATATATATATATATCAAAAATAAATATTTTTCAATTTAAAATATTCTGGAATTTTAGAATTAAAATGAAAAAATTCAAAAATTTTTAAAAATGCAAAAATATATTAATTTTTGTTGTATACATGTGTCACCGTAGCTTACAACAATGTAATTCAGTGTGAATTATTTCAGTTCGGTAAGACAATATATTTTCTTTTCTAACATAAAAGTGTTTTCTACAAAAAATCTATGAAAGCTAAAAAATTTCGTTACCGTAAAAAATAGACACAATGTATATCTTCGAAAGAAACCATTTCTCGCACAAGTGTAAAATTATTAAATTTATTTAAGTTTTTATTAGCTCCCCCCTTAATTATTTAACTTACGCCTTGGTCGTTTACGTCATATGTTGCAGTATTAAAACATCTGGACTACTAATAAATACCATTCACCAGGTTGTCCGCAGTAAATAAATGATAGCTGCAAATGTACACGTAAGATATTGAACCTTTTACTGTCCAAAATTATTTTAGCGATAAACACGTGTCTCGATAGATGTGCGAGTGTTCAAATGTGTTGTTAGGATCCTCGCTAGTTTTCTTGTCTGTGTCTGGGAACTAGGGAGTGTCTCCTGTAGGCTGTTCATGTTAAAGTGAGCACTTCTTAAGGGCGCCGTCTACTAGAATCGTGAAGAGGCGCGCAGACCTTTAACAATCCTGATTTCATTCGAAAACCATTCAACATGTTGTCACGTGGTTAGGCTACGAAAAGCATTTAAGGATCTTAGTATAGGTCTATAATTTCGCCATTAACTGTTATCGTTCCTAACAAGTATTTTTTTTTAGTGTGAAAGTGACCGAATCGGGACTTTAGACGCTGATTTTTATGTAAGAGTAATCATTTTCACGATATTCTGAATATTAAATACCTGTAGAGCGACTCTTTCCCTTTCGTCGCATAAGATAAAAGTGATAGTGTTGTCGCTGAAAGTCCCATAGTTAGAGACACTGGAAAATCGCGAAAATATTTAACATAGTCTCCAACAAACTGTAGTATCTCAATCGTGACACGTGTGAACAGTTTTCTGGCAAACCACATACGTTCTGTGTTAAAACTCTTCAGTTCTAATGGGGTCTGTTGAAGAGCGACACGGTACTTCATATAAACGATAGCCAATATAGGTGCAAAACCTTCAGTGTTATACATAGTATGTTGGAGCCTAGCAAACAATCAAATTTTCCCGCGATTTACCAGTGTCTCTACCCATAGTAAAAACGGTTCAGCGGGAAGCTTGCACGCTAGTTCAGCGCTTGGCTCGTTGAGGCGACGCGGCATGTGATGCGCGCTTCAAGGTCGACCTTACTGCTCCGTCGCTTTTGAGCCTCTCGCGTGCGGGTAGACGGCGCCCTTAAAGTTTTCTTTCAGCTCTTATGCGCTCATCTTTACTATTTTCAATATGAAAACTATCATGAGACTAAAAACCAGCGTAAACATTTCACCACACTGAAAACTAATCACCTTTGGCCCCAACAAAATACAGTTGTTGGGTATTACAAATGTTATCGAGTGCTCAGTTTAAAGTGAACAGACTATAGCTGTGGTGGGAGTAAAGGTACGGACTGTACGAAGCTGTGCATGCATCCCGCAACGAGAAGAGCCGGGTGGGAGATGGCCGCTGTGTTTAACTGTAGCCACGCCCACTTCATACACTTGGCAAGGAAACGGGTCGGAATGTAGGCGAGTTTTTTGCTAAAGCCTGGACCACCACCCAGAGAACCACTATTCTTCCGCCGCGTGTCAGAACAACAAGATGTACAGAACTAAAGTGGCACGCGATGACTTTGATGCAAACGTACTCGTTGAATAATTGGTAGGTATAGGTAGGAACATGAACATTTCGCGAATTCAATGACCTACGTGCTAGAATCCATTCTCCTATGCATACTGTATAGCCCCGTCTATTCGTTCATTGTCTGCTGCTACTCTGAGTAGCAGTTAATGGACTAATCGCCGGGGCTTGAGTATGCATAGGATGGTTGATTATAACATGCAGGTCATTGAATTCCCAAAATTTTCCTGTCCCTAGGTGTAGGTAGTTCGGGATTAAGTGAGCAATAAAAATTCAACCGATGAAAATTATCACTAACCGTTACTGCATGTAATACAACCACAACTCTAGTTGCCTGTTACTTGTATGGTTGGCAGCGAAATTACGGAACATAGATCCGTGTATTTTCTTGTTTAAATACAGAATACTTAAATAAAACCACCGAAATCGGTGTAATAGTATTTCATATAAGTAATAAACTTTTTTAAAATCATAACTATAAAGATTTTCACTGACTGCACGATTTATCTTACACTTGCAAACATGAAGTGGCGTGTCCAGAGAAGCTAGACATTTGCCGTCGTTAGCCGTTACGTGTGGAAAGATACACAATTGATGTAAATAGAATATTAGCAGGCTTTTTTGAGTGCTCACTTTATCTTAAACCGCCTATACCGGTAGTTTTCGAGTAAATATATTTTCAAAACTTAGTTTCAATGCACACATTCAATTCTGCTTCGTGGCCAATGATTGAATGATTTGAACTGCCAACATCTTGGGGGCTCTACCCGCTAATAACAGACGTGTGGTGTCGCAGAAACCTTGTTCTAATAACACCGTCCAATAATGCACTCCTCTACTCAAGGACGCGGGGGTCGCGGTGGCCGAATGGTCAGATCATTCGCCTCCCACCAAGGCGATCCGGGTTTGATTCCTGGCGGGGTTAATCCCGGATTTTCTCATGTGGGAACCGGGTTTCCCGGCCTCTCATTCCGGCGCCCCTCCATACATAATGTCACATCTCATTAGTACTGACCAAAATCTCTCACTTACTCACAAAGAGACCCGAAAATGTCGAGTTTTGCATTGGACACAAGCAATTACTCACACGATTTCAAATTTGTGTCACTTTTGCAGTTGGCTCACTGATGCAGCTGCCTCACTGATCAGCCAATGATAGATTGTTGTTTGCTTGAGTACGCAGATATTAAGAGTCAGTGGTTTTTGGTGAAGAGAATTCTACACCACTTTGTTTCAGTGCATCACATGAACATCTGCAACTCTACTTCCTGGTTAATGGCAGACTGTATTTTAGCAGAGGCGTCGCTTATTTAACTGTGCCAATCAGAACAAGGTTACTGAGACACCTCACGTCTGTGATTGGCGGGTAGAGCCACAAGACGTTGCCAGTTTAAAACTCCCTATCACTAAACAAGAAGTAGAGTCGCATGTGTCCACGTAAGACATTGAAACAATTTGATGCAGGACTCTTTTACCCGAAAATCATTGCCTCTACAGATATTCTTCGAGGGTATCATGCAGGTCAGTAATCCCAAGAATCCTGTCTTTACACGCTGCCAATAACCATGAAGCATGGCTGCAGAGATGCACGTTACGCATTGAAAACTTTTTTTTTTGCGAAAAGTACTGTCCCTTAGTTACTTATCGGTAGGGACCCCTGTTTTTTGCGAAAAGTTCTGTCCCTTAGTTACTTATCGGTAGGGACCCCTGTTTTTTGCGAAAAGTACTGTCCCTTAGTTACTTATCGGTAGGGACCCCTGTTTTTTGCGAAAAGTTCTGTCCCTTAGTTACTTATCGGTAGGGACCCCTGTTTTTCGCGAAAATAATTTTGCCCCAGTTAGTTTCATTGCTTTATGTGCACAGCTGCAGTTCTGCTTCAAGGTCATTGGCAGCATGTCTACGTATCGCTTCTGAGCGAGCCAATGGACGACTTGAAAAGAGGCGGAGCTTCAGACTGGTGTGGGATACAATTAATATCTCCATGGATACCGCAACAGAACATAACCTTAATTTAGGTGTTTGGCTTCACATGCCCAGGATGAGATGTGTGTCAAGAAATTTGATTATTTGTTTGGAACGTGCAGCTTTTTCAGGTTAACATTGATCTTAACCATGAAATTGAAACTATTATTTTTTACCTTTGCGTGCAAGTCAATGAGTGCACAAAATGTTTGGTTTCTGTCATTACCAACCAACAAATCAGCATGTTTGTAAACAAGCTTTGTTTCCCACAGTGCTCTCCCCTTGCGGTGTGACGTCAGAGGACGTGTACATCAAGTCGCCCATTACAATAACGTTCCTGTGATTTGCTGGTAGAATCCCAAGGCTCGAGAGAGTTAAAATATCCAATCACTGACCACGAAGCAGAACTGCAGATGAGCACGTAAGGCACCGAAACAAAGTGGGGCAAAATTCTTTTCGCGAAAAACAGGTGTCCTTACTTATCGAGACCAGCTAATTTTCGGTTCAGTGACTCCCGCTGGAAATCAATGTTGTAGTTTCTCTACCCTCGGCTATTTGCTAAGGTTAGGCATCAGCTGCCGCATTGTATGCTATTATTTTTCGCTTTTTTCAAATTATGGGGAAAAAATGTTAAATCTGCTACTGAAACACAAATTATTTTAACTTCGTACTACAGTACAGACACGGCGATTGAGCTGGTTATGAATAATTAGGTCGCAGTTAAACCGACAAATTTCAAATTTTAAAAAATTGCCTTAATGATAGGGTAAATTTCTGGAAAGAGTTATTATTTTCCTTTTTCTTCCGAATTATTTCGGCACTAAATGCAGCCAGGCCGTGAACATTTAAATTTTTTTTAATTATTCAGCTTTAAAAATGCCATATTTTCAAACGCCCACACAAACACTGAAAACGCGTTCTTATTGGCTGACACATTGATGACGTCGCCTTACTTGGCTTGGTTAGCCACCACACGCCAGGCACTATTGTGTGTATTGGAATTTTTCACCGACTTGGAAAACTGATAAAACTTAGCGAACCCGGTAACGTAATAGTTAGCTCGGGAAATTCGCCCGTTGTTAAGGCATGCGTGGTTGTAGATTTGGTAGTCAACAACGAAGATTTACTTCACTGGTGTTTATTTTATAGAAGTGAAGACAGCAATGTACTAGTAGGCCTAGCTCTCACTCACACATTGAGACGTTTTTAGTCACAAATTTGAGTTTATGTAATTTAATTTAAATTCCAGAGTGATAATAACTTACTACGGATTCATTTTAATGTTTCACATCCGGTACATCATTATAATTTCACGCTTGAAAGGTCAGGCGAACGAAGTTCTCATGCGTAGAAAAAGTGAACCTATCGATATAATAGCTGGAATGCGTTCAAGCAAACCTGGCACAGATTGGTGATCGAAATTTCTGGTTGCACGAGTCGAGAAAATGGTATGGCAGATCAATTATTTAATTGCAAATACATTTTTTTTCTCTCAGTAATTTTTACGTTTCTCGTGAACGGCATTGAGAAATGTGCTGCTCTGTTGGGGCAAGTTTCGCAAGACCCCGCCCAGCCCTCGAATTATCGGCCAATCACGGGTTCCTTGAACTCACCTGTTGGCTAATGATGATGCCACAGCCAGTGGAACAGCCAAAACACTACAGCTGCAGGAATTTCGTCGCAAACTACAAGCTTAAAATAACTTATTTGTTTTATGCTAACCGTGCCATGTTGTACACAGTTCATCATTACATATACGTAAACTGTACTTTTGTGGTTAATAGCAGACTATTAGGTATCTTCTTGAAGCTTAAACCATGCAGTCCGCCTTGATTTATCAGAAGGCGATATAGTTAAGATTTTATTCTGGGTGAATTGCATTTTATCGCAGCGCAAACGAACTACTATCCACATTTATACTCTCCGGAGTTCAAGCCATAATCGATTTTACCACATTAACTACTTTACGTAACACAATTTTCACGAATTGAACGTATGTTGGTGTCGTTTGTGTTTCACGTTCTATAAAATGTACAGTATCGTGACGTCACAGCGACATCAACATGGCGGTTCACGTTTTTGCCGCGCAATACAGACTGCTCATTTTATTTAGTTTTACTGGAGTTACACAGACGCAAAGAAAGAAAGTATTCTACCTTTGTTAATTAAATAAAACGCATTTTTAAATTAAAATGTGATAAAAAATAGGAATTTTCTTTATTGCATCGTATTTATATGTCAAAATCTTTATTACAATGACCATACTGTAGCGCAGTGTAAATGTAATTTGTGGTATAATCGCGGATTTAATAATTTTCGTATTAAAGTTTCGTAAAAAAAAACTAAACATAAAATAATCGAATGTTGCGTCTGCAGCCGAGCATTGCCGACGTGGAACACGGTAGTTTGTTGTTGAAGTAAGGCGTAGATCTGGTGGGAACATATGTTAGTTCCGAGGTATGTAAACGTGAGTGCGCTGCCAGGTGATGGCGCTAGTTCGCACGGATGCTGCAGCTGTGGTCCAGATGTCAGACCAGCGGCCCGTGTCGAGGATGGATGCGCTCAAGGACACATCTCCCGTTGTGTGGGCCTGGGCTTCCTGCCCGCCAACACACACACACATACATGCACAGATATATGCATACACAGACAGCGTGGGTCGACGACGAACACACTTGTCCAGTGGCGCAGAGTTAGGAGGGTCACCTTTGGGTGGCCACTCTGGAGATTAGGCAATTAAAAACTTTATAAGTATTAATTAGAATAGAATGCACAGGATGCTTTCATTACCTCTCATGCAGAAACTATTCCTTTTCACGTGATAAATGAAGAGTTAGAATAATTACTGAGAATGTATCTTTATAGAAGTACATAGCTTACCGAATAATTCCGCATTTTTGTGTTTGTTACAATACGTTATTTGATTTTCGTTAAATGGCGAGAGATAGGCCTAATTAGTATATTTAATTTAATATGTAGATTTCGCTGCGAAAAGTAATTCAACTAGCTATTACCACATTTTGGAATTAATCTTATTAAATCTTGAATAATAAAGAAAACAATTAACAAAATCATGACAGTTGATAAATGCTCTCCAGCGTTCAAATGCGAAAAATTAATAGTAAGTTTATATTTCCACAAAATAATGTTATTTTATTAAACGTTACTAGTGACTGCATAATTCTGCAATAATAATTTTTTTGACATGCTTGGTATTCTCCCAATGTCACGTCATAGTAAAAATTTCCTTGTTACAACACACACCCAACGAAAAACGACGGCGTTACAGAAATAAAATAGCTTACAATGCAATTAGATGTCGCTGGCTATATGCTGAACGTTGCAAAAACATAAAACTACTTTATTTATTAAAAACCTACTGAAAATTATTTAATTTTTTTCCTGATATCCAGCAATTTTTAAAATACAAAAAATGAGTTATTTAAGTATTGAAACATTTTATCAAAACAGTTAAGTGATATCAATTATCAGTGTGTATTTTTCACCCATTTCAGAAAGTCTGTTGGTATTAGTTGTGTGCGTGCATCCATATCATGAAAATTTTAACTATTACAACTCGTTTTGGAAATGCTATGGATACTAAAAATTTCTAGAATTATAGAGGCTTAGTTTAATTATGTTGACTTGCACTGTGCTAGTTATATATGTAAAAGGCTGAAAAAATCGCGTTTTCTTTTTCAAGTTCGTACTATTTTCGCAAATGACTGATGACATGTTTGGTATCTCTTAAAGAGTACTAAGCCAATAATTAAGATGCAACTGAACGCAGACCCAGTCACGTGGTATAACGCTGTTTGTTTTCACCCAATGAGCTGCTGCTGTCTACTCGAGCACATATATATATATATTTTTTTTTTTTGGAAGCTAATCTACGGGTCTTTAGTTACATCTGAATAAGTAGAGCCAATGATCTTTGGTAAAAAGAATTTTGCCACAGTTTGTTTCAGTGCCTTACGTGCACATCTGCAGCTGTGCTTCATGGTTATTGGCAGCGTGTCTATGTGAAGTGACGTCACTCATATGACTGTGCCAGAACAAGGTTACTACGACACCACACATCTGTAATTTGCGGGTAGAAACCCTAGACGCAGAGATTTAAAAAAAGATAAAATCACTGCTCATGAAGAACAGCTGCAGATGTTTACATAAGACATTGAAATAAGTTGTTACAATATTATTTTCCACCAAAAATATGTGACTATTATAATTACGTAACACTTTATATACGGTACTATAATAATTTCAGATAATAAATATTCCTTGCATTTTAATCAAAACAATATAACACTCGCCGAAATTATGTACAAAATATAGCCAGAGAATCACAAACTCAAGATCTCCTCTAGAGAAGTTATCAGTATGTTCCCTGCTTAGTCAGTAATGACACGAAAATAAGTACTTCCTTTATAGGAAGTGATGCATCCTGTAAACAGGGAAATTAATATTTAGCGAGTTTACTAACCTGCATGTTAGAATCCTCTGTATATTTAAGAGATAGTGGACGGTAGCTTTCTCTTTACGTTCGAGACACGGAAACGGGGAAGGCGATAAGTCGAATATAACACGTGCGTCAAACACCTCATCGCCTCTATGCGCGGAGGACTGAACTAGCGTGCAATGTTTCGTAGAAACAGTTTTGCAACGGGACTCCAAGCGATGACCCTGTTGTTTTATTTGTGGAAAGTTTGTCGTAATGTCCAGTACAGGTTTCTATGGCTTAATTTTACGGTTACGATCGATATTTTCTCAACTACAGCAACGTGAAAAGGCCCTTTTTAGCACTTTTGAGAAGCTTGGGAATCATGTTTTTTTTTTTAAAAAAGCGGACGGAATTTTTAAATATTAAGAATACAGTTTGCAGTGTGTCTTCTTTTCGAGATAAACGGATTGGAAACATTGTAAACAGTTACACAAAAAATAATAATTTCCGTATCACGCTACAGAATGGCTCACGCGTCCGGTCCAAAAACTCTTAAGCCCAGACAATTTGTCCACTAGCTGCTACTCACTGGAACAACAGATAATGAACGAATAAACGTAGCTTGAGTAGGGCCTATGCATACGGCAATAGATTGTAATATGCAGGTCACTGAATCCGTGAATTTTTCCTTTCCCTATCTAAGAAGGGGAGTCTTCGTCTGGCGCATAGAGGCAGTTACGGTGTGTCACGGATATTATTTTTTTACGCTAAAATAAATAACGTTTTCCCAATAAGCTGCTATATTAGAATAACATTAATTTTAAAATAGAATACGACTAATAGAAACATTTTTGGATCTTTAGAAATGACTATAAACAACTTTGTTAGGTCTGTAAAAATACCAATCTTACTCTAAAAACCGATAGAAGACATCGTATTACTTAACGACATTTTTTTTTTCAGAAATAAAATTATTAGTTTGCTTTTTTAAGTACCATAAAATATTACGAAAGAAATTCTAACTAAGTATACCACACTAGTGCATTATATTTTTTAACTGCGATAACTTTACTTTTCTTAAAAATGCCCAGAGTACCTCACTTTTGTGTCCGAAGTCTGATGAACTAAATAAGCATTTATTTGTAAACGACAAAAAAGTAGATTTACAGTTTCCTAGGGGAAACATTTTGTTAAGGATGAAATTCGTTTTACAAATTTGTACCTGGTCAGTATAAAAAAAAGTACCTCAAGTAAATGGTTTAGGCTTCAGTAATTCGCCTGTGCCTACTGAAGTTCTCTCTGTCGTGTTTGCGGTACAAAATAACTGTTTATCTTCTTGATGCTTCCAAAGTTTTACCAAGTCAATGTTTGTACTATAGACTTTAATAATTCAATTCCGAAAGGCATATTTCCTTTTATGTCTTAATAGAATGAACTTTCCCTCCCAAGCCGTAACAACAATTGTCTTCGGAATAAGGAGAATCGTTTTCAAATAATGCGGTCATTCGTGATGAACACTTAAAAGAGTGCACCTGGTGCGTGAGACGTGTAGAGTGGTACGAAAAGTACTTTTTCTTGTATACCTATTAAAACTGTTTCCACTGCGTTTATCTACGAAAAGAAGACGCACTTCAAAGTGTGTCTATATTGTTTTAAAATAACATTATTTGCCTTCAAGCTCTTCAAAAGTGCTAAAAATGATATTTCAACGTTGCTGTATAGCCGATAAAATATCAACTGTCATCGTAAAACAAAGTCATAGAAACCTGCATTCAAACTTTCCACAAATAAAATAACGGGCTCATCACTTGAAGTCCCGTTGCAAAACACTTTCTGAGAAAACTCTGCACTCTAGTCGAGTACTCCGAGCCTGGAAGCAATGAGGTGTTTAACGGGCCTGTTATAATCGACTTATCGCCTTTCCCGTTTCCGTTCCTCAAACGTAAAAAAAAAATCGTCCGCAAACTTTTAAGTCCATGCTCCATGACCATAGTTTAAATTTTTTTTCGCGATATTAATTATTTTAATCCTAAACGAGAGAAGATATCACAAATCTGTTTTGCAGTTTGGTTTTAATTGGTTTTTATCGAGTTTGGTTAATTTCTTCAAGGCAGTAGGCCTAAAAACAATAGTTTTAGCTAATTATGTAACTAACGAAATTCTAGTTAGTTAACTTTTTAGTCGAAACCGTATAATATCTTGTTTTGGAAAAAAAAAAAAAAGCTATTACAGCAAAATCCATTTTAAACAAAACTGCTAGACAGATTTTTGTTATCTGCTCTCGTTTAGGATTAAAAACCTAACTATCCCAATAGTGGAAACAACGGTGCATGACCTTAAGTTCATTGTGGCTTGCTGAACTACAAGCGCTCCTGTTGCGAAAACCTATTTTGAAGCTTAATATTATTTTCTTGCAATACTGATTCAGTGATACATTGTGGCCATAAGTCTTTACAGTGCTGTGTCGTCTCTGAAAAACAAGTATGAAATAAGAAAAAACAAACGAAAATCAAGTTTAATTGAGTATAGTCATCACAAACATAAAAAACAAAACCTGAAAGATCCCAAGAGGTATTGTGTTAAATCATAAAAAAATAGAAACCAAAAAACTTGAGTTCAAAATAAATTTTAAAAAAACTATTTACTAGCATAAAAAAACTTAAACTTTAAAATAGTTTACGTACGTCTAGGCATATTATGTAATAATAAATTTTTTACTCTTGTACAATATTCTAACGAAGTGGACATACAACAATAAAGGTTTTGTTTGAATACGTTTATAAATATCATATTGGCTTCCTAACTGTCATGCAGTTATTGACATACGCGTATAAAAATTATGTCTTCATGTCGTGAAATCTGAGCAATTGAGGGATATAACATATTACTAAACATTACATGAACCATTCCCTTTAAATTCATGTCGTATTACTTAGTATTAAATGTGTAAACAGTCTGGAGAAACTTTGGAAAATGGTTGCTAAGTAGGGTACTTCACACGATAAAAAAATCGACGTACAACATTTTTTTAAAAACTGAATACTGTATAAACAAAATTCATAAAACTAATTCCGCTGTATTTGGTACTATGTGGGTACAGTTATTATACTTTGTGTAATGGTCCATTTAAATATATCGTGAGATATTTTTTTTTTCAAATTCCGCAACTATGTAACTGTTAACATACCTTGAACAAAATATATAAACTTTACTACGAACTATGCGTGTATCGAATTTGATGAAAATCTGAAAAAAATTGTAATTCAGATGTCTTGTGCTATCTAAAAACGTTTAAATTTTCACAATTTTGATAGTAACAATACGGCATAAACTAAACATATAAACCTCAAATTTACTTACTAAGTACTATATGAGTACTGAGTTTAACGAAATTCTGAAAAAAGGAATGTTTCCTTAGATATCTCATGTAATCATAATCCATTAAAATGGCCCAAATTTAGAAAATACAAACAGGGCGTGACCAAAAACTTAAGTCAAGTCACCTTGCTAAGTACTATGTGTTTACCAAGAATGAAGCAGTTCTGAAAAATAGTTGATTATCGGGTGTATATCAAGTGCGATCAAAAAATGTTCAATCAGCCTCCATAAATATGGTACGAACAAAAAATATGCCAAGTCAACTAAAAAAATCATACATGTGTACCAATTTTGATGTCAACCTGAAAAAGAATTCCTTACATGTATCATTACGATAAAATTTTTTAAAATGTAAACTGTTTTAAAATGTTGAACATAGGAAGAACGAAAAATACAAAAGTCAAGTCAAATTACTAAGTAACATGTGTACCCAGTTTGATAAAATTCAGAAAAATATGTCCTCAGTTATGTTCAATTATATGTTACACGCAATATAGAAAAATTACTGCCGCTTTGAAAATATGACTATTGGGAACACGAAAAAAAAAGTCAATTGTGTACCAATTTTAATCAAATTATAAAAATAAAAATAGTAAATAAAAAAATATTCGCATACAATGTCATATTATGCTAAAAATATAAAATTTGCCGACTTTTGAAAATATGTACACTGGATGCGAACAATAGACAAATGTCAAGTTAATTAACTAAGTTTTATGAAAATATGAACACAGGATGAACGAAATAGACAAATGCCAAGTTAACTAACCAAGCCTTATGAAAATATGAAAACAGGATGAACGAAATAGACCAATGTCAAGTTAGCTAACCAAGTTTTATGAAAATACGGAAACAGGATGAACGAAATACTCAAAAGTAAGGTCAACTGTGAATGTACTATATGTAAGCCAACATTTAATAAAATTCGGAATAATTGTACCTTAATTACGGCATACTACACTAAAACTATAAACGTGGCTACAATTTTGCAATTATGAACATAGTATGAACGAAATAACATAAAAACATGCAGAAACGTTCATATGAACATAGGTCCAAAAATTGATAGTTTGGGAGGAATTTTAGGATTTGTCCTCAAACAGTAAGGGAAACAAGTAAAAGTTTTTCAATCAAAATTCGCTGAAAAAATTGTAGAGTAACACATCAATAAATTATCAAAATCCAATTCAATTTTTAAAATATTTTTTTATAAAGATTTTTTTTTTTTTTTTACTCAGTACACGAAAATGGTTTATATTGCGATCAAAACTGCGAAGAAAAATTAAAGAACTCAATTTTTATCATAATATCTCAAAAACTCACCAAAATCTACTTAAACCTTCTACTTAATTTCCCCGGATAAACGTTCAAAAATTCAATAACTGAAAACAGTTAGTTCTAAACTTCACTAAAATCCGCTTTAAGCTTCTTATTACCTTTTGTTTGACACCAGTAAATGTTTTATTTAAGTTACAAAATTTTTAAAACGTTTTTGCAGAACAAATGCCGGAAAATAAAGTACAATGGAATCTCACTATAACAACAACTGTAAATGGCAACAAAAACTGTCTTTATAGCGGATTGTTGTTATATCCAAACAATTTTACATGTACTATGGAGAGATGGTGCATTATAAAGCTGTTCTTATAGGACATATAATGTTATAAACCATACTCTTTATAACGAGATTTCACTGTACAAGTTTTAAGTGGATTTAAATGAATTTTTGGTTATCGTATAGTAAAATTCATGTAATTTAAACTTTTCCTTCATATTTTTGGTAGTAAGCTTAACATTTTTTTGAGTGCAACATTTTTTAAACGTTTCACCAGGATTGCTCCAGAAAAAAAAAGTCTTAAAGATTAAACATGGTTTTAATGAATTTTTGACAGGCCTATGCTAATCTATGAAATTTTCTGCAAATTTAAATGTAAAAAACTTTTGCTTCCTTTTTGATAACATTTTTCCATGCCTTCACTGGTTAAGGACAAACCCTTAAATTCCTCTCAAACTGTCGATTTTTGGACCCATGTTCATGAGAACTTATTATTATTATTTTTATGTTTTTCTTTAAGGATCATGCCCCAAAATATTTGACACCAATAAAGTTACAATCTGCATATGTACAGAAATAAATATTAATAATATTTCCTTTGATGCCAATCTAAGAAAAATATTAAAATGGCCGCCATTAGGAAAATATGAACACAAGATGAGCGAAGTACTCAAAAGTAAAGTCGACTTTTTATGCAGTAGCCTATATGTCCTATATGTAAACGAAGTTTCATTAAATCCAGAATAATAGCATATTAGCCACGTCATACTGTGCTAAAATATAAATGTGTCAGCCATTTTGAAAATATGATTAGAGCATAAGTACATAAGTATGAACGAAACACACAGCAGTCAAGTCAACTGATGAAGTAGTAAGTGTATACCAAGATTTAAATATGACGGACTAATATTTCACTAGATATTATATACAATGCTAAAAATATAAAAATGGCCGCCGTTAAGAAAATATGATCTCAGGTTTTCGTTTTTTTTTTTTTAATTCACTCTTGGTTTTCTGAGACTAAACAGCACTGCAGTATCGTTATGTCCGTAATATTTCACTTGATCAATTTGTCCATTGCAAGAATATTTGTATATCTATAGTCAGCAGAGTTCAAGAGTCGAGGTACGAATTCACCAGTGGGCCTAATACACCTTGGTCTCAAGGACACATACTTATTGGTAGGACCATGAACTTTTTGCGGAAAGAATTTTGCCCTAGTTTCAGTGCCTTATGTGCACATCTGCAGTTCTGATTCACATTCAGTGATTGGATGTTTTAACTCTCACTGAAACTAGGGCAAAGTTCTTTTCGCGAGAAACAAGGGTCCCTACTAATTACTAGAGCCACGATTTTATGGCGAAAAGATTTTTGCAATATTTGGTTTCCATGCCTTATGGTCATATCTGCGACTCTGTTTCATGGTCAGTGATTGGACGTTTTAACTGTCACTTGTCTGATGTTCTACTGACAAATCACATACGTATTTCGTTACAATAGCCTCACTGTTATTGATGCAGTCAAATGAGGGACGTGTCTGAGGAAAGACACGCTGCCAATAACCATGAAGCAGAGCCAAAGACGCACACACAAGGCATTGATACAAACTGGGGCAAAACTCTTTTCGCGAAATGTTAATGTCCCTACTTATTGGGTATGAATAGAGGTACGTCAACTTTGTGGATTCACCCGGCAGTAGCCTAGATTGCTCAGTCCTGTACACGCTCTGGATACAGTCAATTATTCATTGGCTTACAACATTACAAGCGATAGCTCTATGAATTATTTCCTTATTTACTACTGGCTTGCAGTAGTCAAATGCGTTTCGTGACAGCCGCCAGCTAAGCACACACGTGATTATGAAGTATATATTTTTGGCGTTCAACCTGACCTGGAACGTATTTGCAAAATTGATGTACCTCTAGCTGTGTATATAGCCACGAGTTTGATGCCAACATATTTTTGCGCCGATCTTTATTTTAAGCCCTTACGTGCACATCGTCAGCTGTGCTTCATGGTTACTGGGAACGTGTCTTTCTTCAGACATGTCTCTCATTTGACTGTGCCAATAAGAATCAGGTTATTATATCACATACGTCCGTGATTTGTCATTATAACCTCAACACAAATGAGAGTTAAAAATATACAATCACGAGAGGTGATAGTTTATCGCGAAAATTGTTTGTGTCAACATACACTTGAAAACACGGTAGATTCTCGCCATATGTATGATTGTATGATATACATTTGACACAACGTAGCTGTCTGCAGGCCAATAACAGACATCAAATAATACAATAGTGGGATTCTTACTGGCTCAGTCAAATAGGGCAACAGTTCTACGTAAAAGAGAAAACCATTTATCTTCTTGTAAGAGGAACGTACTTTGAAACCCAGCAGTCAAATTTTCCCGCGATAAACCATCATCTCTAACAACCGTGAATGAGTGAGTGATTTCGGTCATCGCTCTCAACATCGAGGTCTTTAGCGCTGGTGAGGGGAGACATGATGTGAGTATGAAGCAGCACCGGAATTAAGGGGTGGGGGAAACGGGAGATCTCCGGGAAAACCCGCCGACCGACGGCATCGTCCGGCACGATTCCCACAGGCGAAAATCCGGGGACCGACCCCGTCGGGAATCGAACCCAGATCGCCTTGGTGGGAGCTCATAGCAGAGATACAGGGTGTGCACATAACGCAGTGAAACCAAATGGTTCCAAAATTATTTCGCCATTAAATCATGGCTCTACGTTGAAGCTAATATTACACCTTGGAACACGACCACACTGCGACACTGTTCATCATGAAGGTTGTACCTCTGAAGACGTTTTCATCCTGCAGTATATGCGTAACAACATGCCAAAATCAATATTTTACTAATTTTGTACAGAATTCTGAACGTACGTCATTCATTACGATACTCTGTCGTCTCAGAAATCCAGGCGAGAGAGGGAGAAAAAACTAGGATAAACAATCTAAGATTAGCTTCAGTCGTAGCGTAAAGATACGTAATAAATCTCACAAGGTATCATGCCAGATAAAACTCAAAGAAAATACTAAAACCAGAGTGGAAAACCAAACTAAAAAAGCAAGGCAACTGACAATAATCAAGACAACGCAATAAACAGCACAGATTTGAGATAATCTGCTAATAATTGTACATTTATTGTTCCTGTTTGATTTTATACAAATTGTGTTTCATGTTAATTTTTAATTCGTCCGTCATCAAAAACTGGATCGTCTGTTACTAAAGATCCCAAGGCGAGCTATGCTCAAGGGGCGCAATTGTTGTTTGTATGTATATAATTTGCCTAATGTAAGTTTCAAATGAAATAAATAATACAATAAAGAGAGTCGTAACTGCCATACACACCGAGAACCGTATTTTTACAGGTAACACAATTTTCATTATTATACATTGGTACCTTTGCATTTTAAAAGAAAATTATCTTTGTTGTGACTTGTTATTATATGCTCCCTGGTGAATTGCGTGTTGACATACAATAACTGCAGAGTAACACTTATAGTTCGGCATTTAAAAATAAATTTAATGCAATATTTCCAAATCAAATAAATGTGTAATCTGCATCGGTACGTGGGAAATTGGTATACAAAAGGTAATGGCGGACCAACAATGAATGATGAATAGAAACGAGGCGATTCGGGATAAAGAGTGCACTCAAAAAAGTCCTGCTAAAGTTCTATTTTCAGCCAATTCGTATCTTTCCGCGCGTAACGGCTAAGAACGGGACATGTCTAACCTCTCTGGACACGTCACTTGATATTTGCGCGTGTAAGATTAAATGTGCAGTAGTATGAATCGATACAGTTTAGCAAGAAAAAATTAGTTAATTATAAAAAATACAAATGTCGATTTCGGTTGAATTTGTTTCAGTATTGTTGAATTTAAATAGGAAAATACGCGCGGAATTGTATTCCGTAATTTCGCTGCCAACCATAAAAGCAGTAAGGCAACTATAGTAAATGTTGAATTATATGCCGTAACGGCTAGTGATATTTTTCAGAGGTTAAACATTTAGTGCTCACTTAACGCCGAACGGCCTATACCAGAGAACACGCAAGACTGGATGACAACAACGAGGAAGACTGTATACAGAACCACAGAATGAATATTCTGTGACAGAAGTATATAGAACATTTCCGATATCTAGAAGGTAGATTTATAGCGAACGAGATCGTTCGAGACGGAATAATTTTCTCTATGAGAAACAGGAATTCGGGAAAGCAATCGGCCATGGTCTGTCGTGAGGAACAATCCCAGCATGCACTTGGAGTAATTTCGGGGAATGAAAGAAAACAGAAATATAGATGGCCAGGCCCGGAATCGAACCCGGGCCCTCCCAAATACAAAAGGGAAATAAATTCTTCACACGTGAGGTTCTGTGACCTGAACGAGCAGGGATATTTTTTTTGTTCTGTTGTCGCTGGTGGTTGTAATAGCATCCCGCATAGTTCGTTTCACCTGTATATGCCCCTAGGCTCCCGGGTGAGAGGAGAAAGTGCCCTCTTCCTTCCCCTCATTTCCCCTTGTCATACTCCTCACCTACCAACTCATGACAGATTCAATCCCAGACAGGTGTTACGCGGTCATGGCCCCCCACCTGGAACACTTTCAAACGCTCCAAGCTGTGATGACTAGAAGTTTGTACTGTCCTACATTCTAATGTAACCCATCAAAAAAACTAAGCTTGTATTCCTTAAGTGTGTCTACAGTTCAATTCCTGAACGGACTCAGGCTGGAATCAACATGGAGCGGACGAAATGTGAATATGGACTGAAATTTGTTTCTGTCACGGGTTCCCGCATATTATAGTTTTGGTTGATTCTTATTGACTTTAAAACAAATTTTATTTTGTTCAGCAAAATCATATATTTTTTCTTTTAAAAAATTATGCTAAACACAGTAAAAACAATTTTCGACAAATCTATAGGTAGGGACCCAAAAAATACGCGTTTTCTTTTATGCGCGAGCTAGAATTCCAATCTGTATCACGTTCACAATTGGCCGTTGACTTACTCGACACTTCCTGGAAGTAGCTGAGCCAATAATAAAACTGTAACTGAATACAAGCCCATTTCACTGTGTCAGCGAGCACGATTATTTCGCGTACTGATTCTAGGCCAGGTTGAACGTCAATAACGTATACTTCACTCTTCCTTCTGTGATTAGACGAGAGCGGTTTAATCACACATTTGACGACTGCAAGCCAGTTATAAATTAGGAAACAAGTCGTGGGAGATTTCACGTGCTACACGTTTGTACTAATAGAAACCAATGGATATTCGACTTCAGCCAGTACACGTATAGAACTGAGAAGTCTAGGCTGTTGCCAGATGAATACGCGAAATACTCGTGCCTCTATCTATTGGTGTGGACAGTTTTTTGTGACACCGCTCGCTATTAGAATTTAAAATATAAGTGATATTCACAAAAATTCGTGAGTAGTAACCCATTGCTATACCGCGCGGAAATCTGAATGTTTGCTAGGCGTCGGCGTACGTTCGGCATATTGATAACTGATTGGTCTATAGACAACTATGTCGTGTAGGGCAGTCATCATCCGATCATGTATGTTGTAAAGAACTGTAGCGTTTTCAAGGGTATGGTGTCATAAGAAATTTTCATGATAAATCACCATGTATACCGGTGGCCATTTCAGCGTAGTTTTCAATACCGATAAACACGTAAACACGAAAAGAACTCATAGCGTGATGTTTGCATGGAGACACATTTTCCCTAAACATTTAACTACACAGCAAATGACTTTCAAGTAACGTCGAGCGTGATATTTATTATATATTTGATTTTGAATGTATTCTTTATTGTATTTATTTCTTTTTCTTTCGCACCTGCTTTAAATTATAGAAAATTAAACAGGCATATTTGGAAAGCCTAAACAGGTAGACAACTAATGTCGTATATGTAGATAAACAATACAGTATGGCGACCGCTTCGCCTGTGTTCAGTTCAGTCCGATGGGTGCGTAAAGATAACGTTTCAATCCGGATTTGACACTGCTACTGAACTAAATTATCTCAATCCACTCCACTTCAGTCAAGCCTCGGGTGTGTTTATAGTACCATTTCAATCACGATCCGTTAATCATTACCCGATTTAACATTAAATAAAAATTTTTATAGTTAATAAAGATTGCTGAATTTTGAAATGAAAATTTAAACATTTCAACAATTTTTTTAAAATACAAAAATATATTTTTTATTATTTTTATACGTGTCAATTCACAGCCCACAACATTGTTATACACTGTGAATTTTTTCGGTGTGGTATGTCATTTGGTTTTAGCGGCGTACACAAACCGTAAAGTTTACGACTCGTTACGCAAAAACTATGAGAGATACGCAAATTTCCTAAGAGGAAGATTTAATCACAGTTTATGTTTAAAATAAAAAAAATATCTCGTACAACTATAAAAATAAATAATGTTGAAAACTGAGGCGAATCACGCCCTTAAGGGCGCGGTATACCGCAATTTTCATCACCATTTTATTTTTTTTCTAGCAGATATTTTTTTCTTATTTTAGAACCAAAATGTGACTAAATTTGACTTTTATGAAAATTATTTTATCTCTCACAGTTTTCGCGTAATGGCTTGTTAAATTCATATTTTCTATGTTTCCATTTTAAGGACCAACTGATATACCATTCTCAAGAAAATCACAGTGGATAAAGACATTGCAGGCTACAATGACATGCTCATAAAAATAAAGAATAAAAATTATTTGTATTTAAAAAAATGCTGAAACTGAAAATATAAAATTTAAAATTTCAATAATTTTTTTAATACAAATAATATTTATTCTTTATTTTTATGGGCGAGATATTATAGCCTGCAATGTCTTTATTCACTGCAATTTTTTTTTTTAGTTTGGTATATCGGTTGGTTTTGGTGTAGTCTTTGAAACGGAAACATACAAAATATGAATTTAACAAGCCATTTCGCGAAAACTATGAGGGATAAAAAAAATTCATAAGAGTCAAATTTATTCACATTTTGTGTATAAAATAAGAACAAATATCTGTTGCAAATAAAATTTAAAAAATGGTGATGAAAATTGCGGTTGACCGCGCCATTAACTGGTAGCAGCGTATTTCAGTACGCTGGAGACAATTGTAATAATTTGAGAAGACTTGAAATCTCTTGAAGTTAGCTAACAATTATTCCAGCCTCGACGCGTGCGTCTGCTTTGGCATCACGACCGCATCGTGGGATGGTTGAGAAATGTTTGCGGCAAGGAAATTGGCGTCTTCCATGTCCTTGCTCTTAAAATATCGCCATATCTGCTAAGTGCCTTGAAAGTATAGATAAATGTCTCACACTGAACGCATTAAGAGACATCGCCAAACCACGCGGAAGAAGTTTTGTAAATTTATGCCTTGGTACAGGCGGTTTGGAATAAACTAAACACTCAGAAGAACTCTGCCAAAGATATATTTTCAGCTAATTTGTATATTTCCGCGCGTAGTGGCTAACGACGGGAAATGTCTAACTTCTCTGGACACGTCATTTGATGTTTTCGCGTGTGAGGTAAAGTGTGCAGTCGGTAGGAATCTAAACAGTTTGATAAAAAAAAACTTGTGTCGATTTATGTTGCTTAAGTTATATTTCAGTATGGTTGTATTTAAATAGGAAAATAGATGGAACTATATGCGTTATTTGGCTTTCTACCAAACAATCAGCAAGACAATTTGAGTTAATATAGAATTATATGCAGTAACGGCTAGTGACATTTTTAAATGGTAAAATTTTTAGTACTTACATCATCCCGAACAACCTATAAATGGATCGCAACACGTGGATGGATAGAGGGTTGAATGCGGCAACCTTTATCACAAGGAAGAAATAAACCCATTCCTACATTGTTACATATGAAGGTATTTAAGATATTTGCAGTGTAAATATGTAATATTTCGAGATGGTGATTTATCGCGAGAATGTTTCCTGTCAGCGTATTCTGCAATTCACACTGATAAAATACTTATTGGTCACCACAAAATGTTTTGTCATTATGGACCTTACCAAAATTTTTTGTGGTGATCACTAAATTTGTTTGCTGTCCCCAATAAAGTTTTGCAGTAACTAACAAAACAATTTGTAGTAACTAACAAAATATTTTGTAAGTACTGCAAAAATATTTCGTTGGGTCCATATTGACAAAACTTTTTTCAGTCACCACAAAACAGTTTTTTCTGTGCAGTGTAGCGTCCTGCGCCATGTATTATTGGTCGGTGGTTATGTGGCACAGTCTAGTTGTTTACAGACGAATGACAGACGGCCAGTAGTAGTACACCAGAGTTATCATTGGTCCAGTCAAATAGGAACTCGCCAGTAGCGAAATAAAAGCGTCAGAAATGTATACATTACATTGAAGCATAGCAAACCGTCAACTTTCCCCGTGATAAATCACTTTATCAAATTGTATTGTTGTACAACATAACTTTAGGAACATGCTGCGACGATTTGTCAGTACAAACTGACAAGGAAACATTTTACACCGCCTTAGAATTTATAAAGCTCACGTATGTGTTTGACCATTCCCATAAATAATCATTTATTTATTGTTAAGATATTACACGTAATGAATATAAGTGTGTCGTAAATGCAAGTATTTTCCTTTTAGTGTTGACGTAAGTCCTTTAGGATGTAGCATATGAAAGGCTGAGATGCATACTGGTGTAAGTCACAATTATTTTGAAGCCTCGCTTTTATTCATATTATATACATTTTCCATTAGAATATTCTGTAACAAATATTTCACTCTTAACTGAATTTTTGAATTCCAGTTCAGTATTGCGAGAATGTACTGCATTCTGCATGTGATTACAAAAAAAAAATGTTTAGGAGGAAACTATTTTAACTGACTTACATCACTAAAAATCTAAGCCCATCATATTTCTCAATGAATTATTTAAAACCATCAATAAAATATTTTGCTTTCTAGGGATAAATTACATCTCGAAGTCTTTCAATCGACAGAATGCAACAGATAACATAAAAGTCCACATATTTCTGCAGCTCTCGAGAGTCGTGGTGTTAGCGCAGGTCGATAATATTTTCTTCAGTTCAATGAACCTGCGAACTTTCCCCGTCTCTAAGTAAACACGAATAAACATTAAATGGCACGTATGAAAAACAAAACCAAAGTATCGATGACGCGACCACAGCATCAGTACCACATTATAACCTGCAGATGGTCACGACCAGTATTTCAACTGAAGTTTACGTAGCGCGAATACTATGGAGAAAAAAAAACCATCGTTGCAATTTCGAGTCACGCGCAGATGTAAAAGCTTTTAAAGCGATTGAGATAAGCGTGACTTTACCCTCCTCCGCCATGGGCTGCCAACGTAAGCAGTTAGCTTGGGGAATTAATTGTCCTGTCTGTCGTATTTCACTTGTGCAAGTTACTCGGAGCGGAACGCGAGAAGTCGCGACGCAGAACGTATTCAGTCCGTGACTCGGAGAGACATCCCTTCAGTTATAGCTGTGCTAATGGTAATTATCTCTCTCTCCCCCTCTGTCTCTCTCTGTTCTAAGGCATGTTACGCAACTGAAAACTTAAGGGTGTTCAAGTGCGATAAAATCATAATTTTGTATTTTTCTGAAATAATGCTAGTTTTATAGACGGTAGTTGTGAGTACAGTTTCCTCTTACGAAACTATTTTAGCTGGCGTAGTTTTCTCATGACGATGCGTCAAAGACAAAAGTTGCATGTTACGCTGCCATGCAAATAATAAAAACCTATTGACTTAATTAAATTAAATAATTCACGGTTAACTAACATTCCATGAGCTACGTAACCAAGCATTTAGAAGCCCACTTGTAATTTTTCGAAATTAAAAAAAAAAAAACGCAAACGTGCAAGAAAAAAGTTGAAAATTCAGCAATTTTTTTAAAATGCAAAAATAGCTAACTGGAAGTTTTTTAAACACTTTGTTACATAACCCATGGCATGTTATATCACTGTGAATTATTTTGAAGTCAGCATAACATACAAATTTAGACTTTGATACACCGTTATGAGAAAACTATGAGAGCTAACATTGTTTCGTAAGAGTAAACTGCACTCACAAGTATCGTCTACAAAACTAACATGATTTCATACAAACAAAAAAAATGATTTTATCGCACTTGAACACCCAAGGAGCCCCCCTATATAGGTTGTGTTTGTGTGTGTGTGTGAAGCAGGAGCGGTAAGGTTGCCGTTGACCGACGTATGTAATGTATTATCGCCTCTCCGTGCAAGCCGCTCAGATGGCGTGCAGTGTTTTACTGTTATCCTGTTTCCTATGGGACTTTAAGCGGTGACCACATTATTTTATCTATGGCCAGCATAGTTCTATAGTTGTGTTTTTCGAATCCGGTTGTTGTTTTTCTATATACGGCAGTCAGGAGAACCCATTTTCGGCATTCGCCTCCTACCAAGGTGATCCGGGTTCGATTCCCGACGGAGATTTTCATATGTGGGAATCGTGCCGGACGACTCCGCTGGTGGGCTGGTTTTCTCGGGGATCTCCCGTTTCCCCTGCCCTTTCATTCCGGCTCTGCTCCATACTCACTTATCACCCCTCACCAGCGCTAGAGACCTCGATGTTGACCGCTGACCAAAAAATGTTTCACTTACTCCATTTTTGATCATTTTAAGGGGCCCGAAAATTATGTTTCATAATAAACGTACCGAATTTTTAAAACCATAGCGATATAGTTTGAAGTGTGTGTTCTTTTCGTAGATACACATATATAATGTGCGTTTAATAGTTCCGCCAAAAAATAGTCGTAACTCGCTGCAACGCGTTTGAGCCGCAGGTAGAGAGGCCCCTTAAGACGGCAGTCTGAGTGTACGCATTATGCGCAATCGAGAGAGAGAGAGAGAGAGATATAGTTAGTGAGATATTTTGGTCAGTGCTCGACATCGAGGTCTTTAGCGCTGGTGAGGGATGACATGATGTGAGTATGGAGCGGCGCCGGAATGAATGAGCGGGGAAACGGGAGATCCCCAAGAAAACCCGCCGACCAGCGGAGTCGTCCGGCACGATTCCCACATATGAAAATCCGGGGACCGACCCCGCCGGGAATCGAACCCGGTTCGTCTTGGTGGGATATGCGCATTCGAGGCCTAGAAGTGTGGAAGCGATAAGGAAGATACAGCACGCGCGTAGCGTCTCACCCTAGTCTCTAGACACATGTCACTGATCTGTCGTGCAGTCTTCGCGCCGACAACACGCCTGTACGAGACTTTCAGTGCTGACCCTATTATTTTATGACATATTATCAAATAAACGGATGTATTGTTGTCGCATATACCGAGATTTACATACGTAAAAAAGACCGCAAAAAACAACAATTATCGTATTTTTTGCCCGCTAGAAAATACGCTTTGATGAGTAGTGATGAACCTGTAACGGGTATACACACGTGTATGGACGGTTCGAGATAAAATGAGATCTCAAAACAGCCCTGCCAAAGTTCTATTTTCAGCCAATTCGTATACTTCCGCTCGTAACGACTAACGATGGGGCACTTCTAACCTCACTGGACACGTGACTTGATGTTTGCCCGTGTATAATAAATTGTGTAGTCAGTATGAATTGATACAGTTTAATAAAATAAAGTTTATTATTTATATAAAATACAGTTATATCCATTTCAGTTTATTTTGTTTCTGTATTGTTGTATTTAAACAGTAAACACACGCAACTGTATTGCGTAATTTCGCTGTCAACCATACAAGCAGTAAGGAGACTGTGTGTCATGTTTTATTATATGCAGTAACGGCTAGTGATATTTTTCAAATGTTAATTTTTAGTGCTCACTTTATCCCGAATGACCCATAACTAGGGACCCCTATTTTTCACGAAAAGAATTTTGTCTCACTTTGTTTCGATACCTTACGTACACATCTGCAGTTCAGTGATTGGATATTTTAACTCTCACGAGCCTAGGGATTCTACCGACAAATCACAGACGTGTGGTGTTGCAGGAACGTTATTGTAATTGTCTCAGTCAAATGAGATACGGCTCTTCACACATACGCGCTGCCGATAACCATGAAGCAAAATTGCAGATGTTCGCGTAAGGAACTGAAACAAACCGGGGCAAAAATATTTTCGCGACGAAACAAGGGTCCCTACCTATAACATTCTTTGAATGCTGTTCCTAAGCGGATATCACTTATGTGAGATGAGCAGTTTTCGAACAACTTTCTAACGGCCAAAGTTCTGTACACCGCTCTGTTGCCTGGGTAGATGGAAACCTTAAGGGTGTTGGACCCGTAAAATTTCATATTTTCATATTTGTGTCAACCACTGTTCAACTTTTGTACATCAAATAACGCGTCATTTTCTCAAATTAACAAAATTGGCTACATAGTTTTTGCATAATCTCTCATCAAAGTCACGAAATGAGCATTGCGGTGTAGAAAAAAAAAGTAAATAACTAATGAATTCAAAATTACAGGAACTGACAGTCAGTGTATCAATGCATTTCCTCACGTGTTTGGCCAAAGTTAGTTTTAAAAATTTCAGTAGTAGCCAAAAGTCACATTTATGCGAAAATTTACTCATTTTCATAAATTTTTAAAAACCACAAAAAATATATCGCTTTGCGTTTACAAAAATGTCTTGAAGTAGCTCACATTATTAAGTATCAATATAAATTATCTTGTTTCTGTTAGTTAATTTTTTTATTATTTTGGCTACACCGCAGCTGCCCATTGTGACTTTGATAGGCGAATATGCTAAAACTATGGGACCTAAATTTTTTTGGGGGGAAATGACATGTTATCTGATATGTAAAAGTTGAATAGTGTTTGTCACTAATATAAAATTTTGAATTTTTACGGGTCCTTAAGCATTCAGCACGACACGAGGCTGTTAGTTTTTACGTAAACATTTTTGCATTTCATTGTCTTACGTGCCCATCTGCAGCTTTGCTTCATGGTTATTGGCAGTATATCTTTGTGTAGAGGCGTAACTAATTTGACTATGACATTCACAGCAAGGTTACTGCGACACCACACGTCTGTGATTTTGCTGTTAGACTCCCACGACGCTGAAAGTTAAAAAACATTATATTGTTCACTATGAAGCAGGGCTGCAAGTTTGCACGTAAGTCTTTGAAATAAGCTGCTGGAAAAATATTGTGTAACCTACAGTATATTTAAAATTAATTTTATATATGTTCACTGCAGTTTCGTAGCAAGTATTTGTAAATTTTAGAACGATAATTTTTGTAACACAGATTAAGATTTACAAGAAATTCTTTAAATACACAAATGCAGTGATAATTGTGTATAATTAAAATAATTTATATGCAGAATTAAAAAAATCTTACTTTAAAATAACGTTAATAATGTACTTCGTACTACACTATAAAAACTTTCAGAAACAATTTGCTAAACTATCTAACTTTGCTTTGCGTTACCGATACAGAATATTTTGCAAAAGTAACGAAATTTTGAGATAAAAAATGTTATAGCTTTAACTTTATAACCACAGTATCACAGTCAAGAAACATGTGGGTTTTTTGAACAGCATTGAATATGTCAATTAACCCGTCGTTGAATATTTTTCTGCAGGCAACGTTTATAATTATATCAACGACTATTTCAATTTACAAATCCCACATTATTTGCGTACTTGACAGGACAATGTCTTCTTTTCTTCTTTCAAACGTACGCCTCTTCCTGAAAGACTTTCTTGTAGGCACTCATCGGCTGTCATTAAATTCGATGAGTGTGCGCTTATGTCAACGAGACACCGAAAAATGATAATCATCTTTGCGGTGCTTTCAAACTGGACACAAGTAGGGACGAGAGAACAGCCAATTTGACGCAATGCCTCTTAGATAAACTTCGTCGAATCCAACGACACACGAAGAATGAAACAATCATGGCCTCCACGTTCATCGGATTTTAATAGAAGACCTCGACTGGCGCAAGGACGACGTTGCAGTGTGTCACGTGTATTCTTTTTTACGTGAAACCGTTTAACTTATTCATAATATGTTAATCTACTAAAAGAACACACAATTGAAAGAATGCTTCTATGTTACTAAAAATTCAGCGCGCTTGTTAAGGCCATTTCACACGATCAATATTTGTCAAGCTCAATTCATTGTACAGTAGGGCGATTCAAGAAATTTGATTCAATAGACATTGAAGGGACTACTCGAAAAATTATCACACAATTTACAAACAAATAACGCACGAAATAAATAATCCAGCAATTTCATAACTATCTACTAACCTGCGAGACACAAAAATACTTGGTTTAGCCAATACAAAATTTCTTATTATTTTTGTATATATTACTTAAAATTAATAATGTTCGTAGATATTTTTAATATTGTATATTTTGCGTACAGAGCACAATAAATATGTTATTTGAATTCATAATGTTAGAAAAACCACCACTCTATATATATATATATAAGAAAGTCGCGTTAGTTACACTATTTATAACTCAAGAACGGCTGAACTGATCTGGCTGAAAATTGGTGGGGGGGTAGCTTAGAACCAGGAGAAGGATATAGGATACTTTTTATCCCGTTCGACCGCGTTCCCGTGTGACGTCAAAGAGAATACAAGTCACTACAAAATGTGGTATAACAAAAACGCATATGACATGGAATAACAAAACGCAAATGACAGCTAAACATAAATTTGTCTATGGATAAGTATGTTTAAAAATTTTATATTTATAACTTTTGTCAGAAATCAGAAATCAGTAATAATCAGTAATTTGTATTCTCTTTGAATCATCATTGACAATGCCGCGACCAAGACGATCGAATCTTTCCCGGCAAAGCATGTTCACGGGTAGAAAGACCATCTGCGTTGTTTGTTCTTGCGCCTGATAATAAAACAAATGAAGAGTGCAACATATGCACCAAAATACATGAAAAATAAAGAATAATTAAAATGCTTAATCCAAAATCTGCTTACTTATTGCCTCTAAGGCAGAACACAGTTCGCTGGGCCAGCTAGTTCTTAAATATTTTAATTCAAGAAAATTTCAAACACGTTCGAAACAAAAGAATTTCATGAAATTCGTGACATTCAATAAATTTAAAGACAAAATGGCCACGGTTATGACGTTAGCGGGGTGTCACATGACATTCAAGAAATATATTTCAATAAATTTGAAAGAAAATTTAAGCAAAATTTGATTGAAGAGCCTTTAGAAACATGATTTTAGGGCCTCTCAAAATGGCTAATGACGGCTTTTTCAGTCTGCCTTAACTCCGAAAATATCACCTGAGTGAGGATAGTGCAAAGCTAGAAGCATAGGTTGGCTTTTATCTCATACTACCCAAACAAAAAAAAATGTTGGGGTCGTCGCTTGAAAGTCCCGTAGGAATAAACTTACAAGGAAAACCTTGCACGCCAGTTTGGCGCGCTGTAAATAGAGGTGATATGTTTCCCGTCGAGCGTGGTACTCTGGCCCTTATCACTCCGCTGTCCCCACGTGTCAAACGCGGAAATTTGAAACCGGTACACTCTCCACTTAACCTATTCTCTATCCATTCTAAGGTTGCAGCTAATTCATTCAAGTGAATTACAATAAAATTGTTGCACAGCATAAATTCCATTTGAAGTATTGAAAAATACAAGGTGACTGTGTTACGGCACAATCACAATGTGAGGAATCAAGACATAATTGAATGGGTGAGATGAGGAAGGAAAATATTCCACTTCAGCCAACTTTCGGGAAAACAGGAAAAACTGTTTTGACACTAAACTGTAGGTTGAATGGATAAACTTACAATTAGACATTTGTGTGTTAGGATTTAAGGAAATGGAACATTGACTGAAAAACACAATATATGTTATATACTGAAAGCTATATGCAATCAAATTGGATGGAATGTTTTCCTTTCTAATCTCAATGAGTCGAGGACATTCTGAAACTCGAAGAAACCATAGTTTACAGATATGTTTTCATAATACAAGTGCCGTTAATTATTATAATAGTATGTTTTATGTTACAATACCTACACTCTACTAACCACATATTTACAATACCTCATGTTGTACATTTACAACACTTGTAGACTACGCAAATAAAAGAAACACTAACGCAGCGAATCTCGCGGCGAATAACCAATCATGCCATAAAGCTGAGGTTAAAAAGGGAATGAATTCCTTTTACATAAAACTTAAAAATTCAAAGTCCTTTAATGGTGTAAGGATTACTAGAAGCCTTTCTTTCTTTATCTCAATCAATGAAGCTACATATAAAGTACAACTTTGATATACCGTAAAACGGGGTGAGATTATGCCACGTTGGGGTGAGATTGTGCCAACATAATTCTACATAAAATAATAGCATATAATGTTTTATTCTTGTGTTCTTTTTTCAAACTTGATTTATTCTTCAGAACTAAGCCTATGTACTTAGGCTACTTTTTTTTACTATATGTAAACAAACATATACAATTAGGTTGTCACAATCTCACCCCACTTGGCACAATCTCACCCCGTTTTACGGTATCAGTTCAGTTTCGGTAAAATATGGAATGTTTTCCTTCTTCATCTCACCCATTCAATTAAATTGCTTTAATTTATTTCGTTGGCCAGTTTGTATTTCTGCTGCAACCTTAGAGTGGACAGAGTATAGTATATAGTCTACATAATATTAGTGAAGAGTACGTTGATACTATAATAATAAAAGGCGTGACCACCATGTAAGTTAGAGTTGTAGGGGTAAAGTATGCGGTTAAGTATACGTGAAGGTCGTAGATACGAATTCGGGTGCGTTCACTTACTTTATTCTCTAGTATAAATATCAGACACTACTTGTTTAACAATTTCTAAGCACACAATTTTTTAGAATCAAAATTTAAATTCCATTTCTTACTTAAGCAACATCTAATACAAAGCTATATCTTGCAATGGTACAGAAAGAGAATTTGTGGTCAGAACTGTACGCAATAAACAAAACCAGCGACCAATTACATGTGCATTTTACAAAACTAAATTTCTTTCTTCGTCGGTTTAATTACTTTTACTGTATGTCTTGCCAGCCAATTATGTCCTCACAGCTCAAATTCTTCGGTGGATTCGAAGTCTAAACTAACACATCATTGGCACAGTACAAGACTAACAACAAAATTGGTTTGTTGTAAATTGCGTCTGAAAATGTTAACTTTACTTATGATTGATTCCCAAAAGTAGTCAAGTTCTGAGTCAGTTGTAAATTAAAAAATGTCGACGAAGATGAGTTAAATTGTATGAAAATAACCTATTTTATGACTCGTTTGTTTACACAAACATAACATGAGAGCTGCAAGGTATCAAACGTGTAGTGGGAAGCTTGTTCGTATATACGAGGCGCACAACGATGAAGCGCTTAGGGCGACACTGACCTACGTATCTAATGGCACATCGCCTTAACGCGCAAGGCACTTAACAAGCGTGTTATCTTGTCACCACGCTGCGTTTAAGCGGTGACTACATCATTTTGTTGATAAGAAATCCCCAGCAGAGCTGGATGTGAACGCGTTATCCGCTAGCAGCCTGATAATCTATTTCAGATACAGCATTAAACATGTAATGTTTTTATTTGTATTGGAAGCAATGGCGGAGGAAGGTATTCTTGCAAGGAAAAAAGGGGAAAAAAGGGGGGGGTTAGCGCTGGGGTGGGGGGTCCGAGGGTGCTAGCCCAGGAAAATTGAATTTTAGTGTGCAAATTGGTGCTATTTAAAGTGATTTTCGAGTCTAAATATTGAATATGCAGCTAGCAGAAATGATCATATTTTTAAATATTGAAATATGGTGGGGTACAAATCCCTATATTGTCCCACCCCTCTGTTCTAGGGGAGGGACCGTGTCCCCCGGTTCCCCCCCCCCTTTTTTTTCCCACCACCACTGATTGGAAGATACCTAAGTAATCTTTTAAATATTGCGTAAATTTTTTAGTTTAGTCGAACCTTTATCGCTTGAATAAAATTTATTGTCGTTTGTAAACACGTCTGTAACATGTACGGGGATCACAGTTGTTTGTTTGTGAATGTCACATTTTTCCCGTTTTCAGACCTTTGCGTATACTTAGCCATGTCATTTAGTGTGCGCGCCGACCACAGGAAATTTTGAAAACGTTCGAAATATATTTTTCTTTTCTGCTAACATAATTTTTAACAAAACGAAACTAATTTAAGAAAAAAAAATAATTTTGAAAATTACATTTCAAACAAGACGTTAGGACAGGACACTACTTTAAAAGAATTACTGCCATCTTGAACACACCCCATTTTTTCTTCAGATTTTTATTTGTATTCTTTTGGCTCAATAGTCACTCTTCATTTTGATATTTATCACGCGTGATTTCAGTTCACTTCCCTGTACGTTCCTAGGCAATTGTTTACAAGTGAAAACGTTTTCATTGTTGGCATTACTTTGTCTGCTATTACTTATTTTAGGGTAAAGTTAATAATTGTAACGAACTTGAACTGGGATCAATACGGTTCGAACGATCATTGAATAAGGTCATTAAACGTGTACATTGTACATTTTATAAAATTATTATTAACGTGGAAACACGGAGTGAAGTTCGAGTGAATGCTAAACATTTTAAGGCACCATTTAATGTTAGTTGTAGTTGTTAGTACCACGAATTAGAATTACTGAAGAAATTGTGCTCGAAAACCAAATATGAGAACATTTATTGGTACGGATATCGCTGTGCTGTTAATTTTATTTTATTTTTTTTTTTTTTCATTTCGCATTGCTTCCAAAAAGTTTATTTATTTCTTAATATTTTTAAACTTCAAACGGTTTTAGCCGCTTACATTACATAGTACATTATTTAATTGTAATGTCCGTCAATCGTTCGTCCATTTTGTCCGATAAATGTCTTTGATGAGTTTTAATTGTTTGCACAATACACTTATTTCTAAGCGAAAAACCTATTGTCGGTAACCAAAAGTTTCAAAATAAAAAGTAAACTGAAATGCACAACGGGGAGTTTCGAACCCTCGCTACGAGGTTAGAATGACATCTTTGCAACTGTAATTATCTGGTAAAGGGGTTTCCACAATAAAAAAAAACTTAAGCATTAAGACTTAAGCAGTAGAACTTAGAATTTCTTTCCATCACATTGATTTAAACCGGAACATACACAATTGAACTGTTACTGCCTAGGCTCGGCAGTGGAAATAGCAAGTTTGACGAATCACAGAAAAGGTCGGTATTCCCATAATGCCATTCGTAAGTTACCCGATAACCGCCATCTAGCTTTAACCTATAAAATGCATTTTTTTTTTTTTTTTAGGAAAAAAATGTGAAATTTGCCACTTAATTCAAGTTTTTACCAGCGGAGCGTTTGCAAATTATTACCTCCTCATAATGTTACTCAGTGTTTTATTTAAAATATAGTTGTCGGCATGGGTACAACAACTAAAATTTTTAAAAGTTTTTTTTTTTGGGGGGGGGGGGTCGGAGCATAAAATGTTCCAATTTTCGTCTTTAAGGAAGTACCGCGGTCAACACCTTGGTTAATAGAGTTTTGTTTTCATAAAATGACTTGACGTTACATATTATACTACTAAAATAAAGAATATGTAACATTATGATATGTAAGGACTTTACATCTCGTGCAGGATGACCGGAGTCGGGGATCTAACCCGGGTCCTCTCGCACACGAGGTCAGCGTGTTTCCGTTATAATATGTAGACAGGTAGATTGTTTACGGTTCACCCCTTCTTCAAGGATTCAGTACAATAAAAGGGAGGGGGCAATACATCCTTGCCTCCACTTGTAGTTGCGCCCATGGAGGTAATATCTTATGGAGTAGAAGCGATTGAGCAAATGTGAAGCATCCAGTAGAACACGTAGTAGTGGCAAAAACGTACATACTTAGCTTAGAGCATCTCTGCTCTAAGATACTTAGCATTTAGTTTTTATTTAAATACACAATTATTGTGAAAGCTTGTGTAGCTTTCGGCTGCACTAACAGATAAGGCAGTTGCGGAGGATTAACTTTTCACAGGTAAGAAACTTTTTTTACTTTCATCAAGTTTATAATATATATACATATACTACGAGGTAACTTGTCATGTCCTTAGAATTTGAAAACTGTGCTGTCCCGCCTGGTACTGTTCATCATTACTGATTACGTAAAACAATAATTTCATGTTTACATTTGTAGTGCGAACAGTCGTACAGCATTTCACTGCACTGGTTTCTGCTGTACTTATTCCACCCACAATATGGCGACTTACGTAAAAAGGCGCTATGCGCATGCGCAGTTTGAAGATGATCATGCTTCACATGACTACCCTGGCGATGTACGGCGGTTGCCAATCCATCCACTATTACCTCCATGGTTGCGCCCCTGGCTTCGGCATAGTCAGTGCAGCTAGAAATACAATATTGAAAGGGTGTTCTTATTGGCTGTACTTGTGCAGTAATCTCTCTCTTGTGTACACTCGATTTTTGCGACTGTGTTGCTTACTTAAACGCTCCGCCTACCCCACGCATTAGGGGCGTAACCGCAGGATTTCTGTTCGGGGGAGGGGAGGATAAGAACTTGAGAATTTTCACAACACAATAAAGGGACATCGTTCACACGTCATGAGGCGGGGGGTCCGGGAGTTCTCCCCCGAAGAAATGTAGGTTCCAATGTAAAAAATGATGCAATTTAAGCAGTTTTTGTACCTAAGTTGTGAACATAAAACTGCTAATTTTATCTTCTCGAGAAGTTTAATTTCATTACGGATTGGATAAATTCTGATGTCTCCTCCGCTCCTTCTGGCTACGCCCCTGCCACGCATTAAATGCGTTGTAGTATGAACATTAACAGGTTTTTTTTACGAAAATATGTCACGTGGGCTCATTGTACCAACGTAGGCAAAGAAAACACACTTCAGGCAAGATCGGAACCTCGTTGTTAATACACCATGCTCATTAAAAACAGTTTTTCTAAGCCCTCTAACATAGCTAAAAACGTATTTTTCAGACTGTCGTAGTTCAAAATGTACTAACAATATGTATGTAAATCTCAGACTGCAATTTGCACCGAACTTTGCTACAGATGTTTCTCAAATAAAATTAAATGGTCTCTGCTTCATGTCCCATAGTAAAGACGGTATCGATGAGGCGATACGGCATTTTTGCGCGCTTTAGAGCTTGTTCCTTAGTTTTTAAGACTGGTGCCAATAACTCAAAATATTTATTTACCAAAATCTTTGAAAAAATTTGAGTCAATGTGCAGTCACGCGAAGCACAATACCCTGGATTCGTTTTTAAAAATAATGCACCATTCGTTAGTAAAAAAATATTTTGCTTCATTTTGGCTTATTTTCATAACAAAAAAGTGGTACGTTGGGTGACGAAATCTAAAAAAAAAAACCCCGTTCAGTGCATTACTACAAAAATAATTCAGCTACAAATTATGACATAATAGTGGCAAATCTGTGGAGCGAAATTTTGATATGAGTAGTAGGTAGCAATTTAAAAAAAAAATGTTTTTGAAATCACTGCAAAACTAGGGAACAAGCCTTCAAGGTCGACCATATGTCACCGTCGTTTCCGAGCCTCTAAACATGCAGATATGCGTCGCCCTTAAGTCTACTTCTTACTGCTTAAGTTTTTAATTGCGTAAGCACCTTAACAACAACATTACAATAAATTATGGAACAATTTGTGCCCCTGTTCCCTGCTTGACGAGTGCAACGCAAGGGGTTCAGTTCTTTGCCACCGCGTGTTTCTTGCGGGTTGGTGCAGCGTTGGGCGTTCGGTTCGCTGCTCTCTTCTTCCTCATACCACCGCGCCGCGATTAGCGACGAAACCAGAACCGAATGATTAAGGATAAGTGTGCAGTTCGGGTCCCGCAGCAGAGGATGGCGCAGGAGAAGTGAGGAGGGGATGGAGTTGCCGGATTTTGTAACCTCCTCCCCCCTCTTTCCCCGTACCCATGCAACTACATTATGGTCGGCAAGATGCGGGCAGTAACGATGAGAGTTTTGTGTGAAATGTTCTGCGGAAAGGTAGGGGGAGGGTTGTGTTACCAGAGAGCGTTCAACCGAAGGGTGACCGACCTCTGAAAAGACACACTAAAGGCGGTTACGAAAACTATACTCGTTCTACAAGATAGATTTGAATTTATTTTTAAGCTGTTGTTCGAAAACTTAGTGCGAAAACAGTCTTCTTCCGTTCGAGATTTTCAAATATTCAACAAATGACGCACTAGAGGCGCTTGCGAAAACCCTACACGATCTACTCGATTGATTTGAAGTTACTCTTAAGCCGTTCGATAACCTGTTGTGAGTAAAGTCTTCCTCCGTTCGAGAACTTAAAATATTCAAATCTATCTCTTTGCCGCCCGCCATGGCCGCCAACAGACCAAAAAAAACGAGAGAGCGTATTTGTGCACAAAATAAGATCTGTTTTCTGTGATTACAGTATATAGCACGTTTGTAAAGTAAACATTACTAATAAACAATATACTACTAAGCATATACGTACAAAAAAATATTCTGCCCTATCTGAACTTGGTTTACGGGGACTGAAATATAACCAACCGCTTATACATGTTTCTCCGCATTTTTTTTAACAAGCCGACAACTTACGGTCAACAAATACCGTTAAACACCCAACGATGTGGTTAGTACTACCGAGTAAGTTATACTTACTTTTAGTAAGCATATTAGTTATATAGTTTACTTACGCCTAAAAAAGTAAGAGAAGAGGAGCGGGTGATTTGAAGAGAAAAGTATAACCAAGAGGAGAAAGGCAGAATAAATAAAAACAGAAAACATATTTTATTTAAAAAGGAAACTCATATGAAATATTTTGAACGTGCAACCAATCGTTTCCTCACAGCCATAGTAATTTTCGCGCCACAAATTACAGGTTCATGGCACGAGTTGCCATTTTTTTTTCAACCAACTCGCTACGTAATTACTGTGAAAACGGCGCGGGGCAGCTGTTTTACTGGCAAGAATATTGCGACTGTGCATTATTTTATTTTTTAATTTCTTTTTCTCGTTACTGACGTGCCAAACGTTTAGTTATAAGCTATGGCTTCTGCGATTCGTCTGATTGTTGCTTGGCGTGCAAACGAATAAGAAGATTTTTATTTTCTCACGTGATGCTCATTTGATTGTAGACAGCGCGCGCGCGCGCACACACACACACACACACACACACACACACACCTTCTCTTTTCTATGAGCACACATGAGCAATGGTGTAGGTACCCGCGGGTAAGGTTAATTCTACTACATGTTTGAAATATCAAAGTTAAAAGTTTGGTATAACGAGAAATGCAGCCGCTAGTTGCGGTTCTATCGACAATTGGTTTAATCAACGAGCTATATAGTTAACATAGAGGGGCGGAAATGCTTCTAAAGTGAAGCCCAATTGAACGGTTGTTTTGACCCTAGAAAACATGGCGAACAGCAGTGTGGCCAACAATATGTTGAAAATCCGTCATTATGTTCGCATAAAATCCGTTACTTTATAGCTCCACTATATTCACGCTAAACACAAGAAAAAATGCCAATATTATTGTAATATATTATACAGTAATAATGTTTAAATTAGCATAATCGCTCTCGTCTCCCGACCGGATATAAGAGTCCGCCATTTTATCTAGGGTCAAAATACCACCTCAGAGCCTTGGAGATTGGTGTTTCCGCCCCTCTATGTGTACTATATAGCTCGTTGGGTTTAATAAAGCACGAGACCGTAGTAAAATTATGTTTAACTATTTCTTGGCAGAGATATAAGTAATTTTATTTTAAATTGAAAAATAAACCAATTTTCGCTTCCAAATTATCAATTTCGTGTAACTTAAAATTCTCGGAATATATGAAATTGTTCAGTTGACACCGCTTACCGATGTTAGCGCTTAAGCGACAGGAATTTTTCCTGTGCCAAATTTTAAATATAGTTTTTTTTTCTACTTGCAGTAGAATTAACCTAACCCATGGGGAAGAATAGAGGGTAGGAGAGTCAAGGAATAATATCCCTTCCACTATTTTTAATGAAAAAAAATCCCTGCGTTCTGGAACAACATTGTTTGTTTTTCCTTCACCTTTCAATAACTACTCACTGTGGTTTCGCTTACGCTTATTAATGCTTTAACAGTTTCATTGAGCCTCAAAGGGGTTCAAGAAGAGAAAAGTCATAATTTTAAGTTTGTACAAAATACGGATAGTTTTGAAGACGTTATTTGAGAGTACATTTTCCTCTTACAAAAATAATAGCTTAGCCAGTTTTCCCACAATGGTATTTCAAAGTTAAAATATGCGTATTTTTACTTCATATAAAACTTGACAACTAATAAACATAATGAAATTGAAACACATTCGTCAAAACTAAATGTCACAGCCTACGGCTTGCAGCGTATCTAAACCAATTATAAAATATTTTTGCATTTATAAATAAATTGCTAAGAGTAACAAAAATTATAAATTTTTCAAACTTTTTGCACATGACGCACTGAAACAAATTGCTGCAGAAATCCTTTCACCAACATATTGGTAACCCTAGGGATCATAACACGCCATTTTGGAATAATGGAACTTCTACTTTTCTGTGATGTCTTATGCTTCGACAAGGCAGAGGAAATCGTTCCTTAAACTGTATACTGTTGGCATTGATTGACTATCATTGCTTACGCTGTACATGTGACCATCCCCTAGAGAAAAATGACTTTCTTCCTCTGGAAGTTTACTTGTCAGAAACTAGGAAATATAATGAAGGTGAGACAATTTGGTAGCGCTAAAGAAGGCAATATCTATGCCATGTCAGACGGGAAATTTTAATAAATCTCATTGGTTGGAACTTTCAGCGAAAATGGAAGAATTCGAAGACGGAAGGTGTTGAAACCCTATAATGCTATTTCATTATTTTGTGACTTCACTTAAAGGAAATGTGATAAAATCACAAAGCACACTTTAAATAAGTTTTTAGGAATTTAACCCAGTTACGAACGTTTTCATTAAACTTAATGCAATGCAAATTACTTTCAATTATTTGTCATAATGCTATACATTATTGGCTTAATTTTTTCTTGAAGTCATAGCAACACCACAGAACATCTAGGAATACAGAAGTGAAATTGCCGGTTGGACGGCGAACTCAGTCACACGCCAGCAAAATGGCTTCGCTGGCCAGCAATATGGCGGAAACGCGTACTACCAATCAGTCTAAAGCGGCTGCCCTGCTAGCCGACAGCCAGGTCAATGGGAAGTCTGCAGTAACATGCAGGAGCCAAACAAATACGGGTCTGGTATCTATAACATCGGGCAGCCAATAAGCGGCGAAGATTGCCGGTATCAAATGAACCACCACGTCATTTCATGTCTGTATTACTATTTAGTATGTGGCAACACCAAGGAAAAATTCTCCGAAGTCAACCATTTGTTTGCCTCCAATAAGTGTTTTAATGTTTGGTTAATTTTTTACTTTGATTTAGAGCATAGAAATAAATGAATGTATGCAAATGTATTTGTGAATTGTTTGTAACATTCATTATAAGATTCAGATAAACCTGGTAACGTATCGCAGTTTTGTAACTTGTATTTCAAGATAACTTATTATTCGGCCCATCTCCTTGCTGATCTTCGTAGGTATATCTTTTCTACCTCTGGGTGGGTATTTGAAGATTTTTTTAAGAGGCCGGGGGGGGGGGGAGATTCGTCCGGTTTTCATCCCCGTAGTACATATAAAACATTTAAGTTATTATAGATGCCTTAGTTTTTTTTTAAAGTAACTGTTTTTATACCACTGTTATTTTAGTGAAAATAAGTTCACACCAACTAGTTTCGATGTCTAATGCTCACGTCTTCAGCTATGCTTTGCGGCCAGAAAGTCTATTATTGTCCTGGGGTTTTACGAACGAATCACAGAATCGTGGTATCGCATTAACACTTATTCTGACTGGCACAGTTAAGCTAACGACATCTCTTCACAAAAACATGCTGCATACAACAGCGAAGCAGAGATATACATGTCACGTGTACATGCAAGGCACTGAGACCAGTTGTTGCAAACTCCTCTTATCAAAAAATCAGAGCTGGATACTTTTATTTGTTTGTTTATTTTTTAAATTGTCACAGTTGGTTTGACGAAATATGAAAATACAGGCAATATATTTTTTACGACATGTACACCCTTTAACTGTCAGTCTCCATCCTACTAACTGATTTATTGGTTTTCATTTACTATTTTTGTTTCACGACCGAAAATTCCAAAACTACCACACTGGTAACACAGCTATTGATCTTATCTTTCAGTAGACGTATAAGGAGTTAACTAGGAAATCATAATTATGTCTTGTTTTATAAAAGTTCACCAAAAAGATAATTTATTTTATAAAATACATAATATTATGAGTTCATAGTTCACTTATTTTAAGTGTACTGAAAGATAAAATCAATAGCTATGTTTCCAGTTTGATAGTTTTAGAATTTTCGGTCGCAAAAAAAAAATGGGGAAGGAAAAAAAATCTGCTCGTAGTAAGGCGACTGAATCTTAAGGACGCCTACCTGCGCGCTAGTGGCTCAGATATGACGGAAAGATAAGGGCGACCTTGAAGCGCTCGTCAAATGTCGCGTCGCCTCAAAGAGCCAAGCTCTGAAATAGCGTGCAAGGTTCCCGCCGAACCTTTTTTACTATGGGACACTAAGCGGTGACTATAGAATTTTATTAGTGGAAAGTCTGTAGTATAATTCAGAGCACATCGAAATATAAGTTTTACGTGCATCCGGTTTTGAAGTACGTCAGTCTGTAAGGCCATTTTCAGTAATGTTGGAGGGCTAAGAAATAGTGTTTTTAATAAGCATAATGTTTTATAAATGAGGTTTCAACCTTGTTTGACGTTTTTTCTTCTTTTCGTACGTTGTCATAATGGGCACACGAGTGGAATTGTTTCATCGAAAAAACTTTACGAAAACACTGTGATGTTTTTGAAACGTGAGGTAGGCGGCCGCCTTAATCAAGGTGTGTCAAGCCTGTGACGTGTGTGTGTGCCTGCGTGGGAGGCCTCCCAGCGCTGCGCTTGCCGTTAGACTTTAGCCGTTAACCGTTCCGGTAAGCGATCATGGCTGGACAACCGCCAGAGGCAAGGCGCTCTCCAGATACCTCGAGCTTCTCGCGTTTCGCCCGCGCTCTTGTAGTTATTCCTCATTATCATCGAGAACACTGAAGACAAGTGCTCCTCTGAAATTACGGAACAAGTCTCAGAAGCCGGCGGGAATATTTCTGCTAGTACCGTTTAACCTCTCAGCGCGCTCATTAACATTTCGTTCCGGACGTTGCGACAGAAGGAATTCTCCAACTGGACAACGCAAATATGGCCGCCTTCCGTTATTCACTTATTTCACTGGCCAGTGTTTTCAGTAATGTCAGATATAATCCCGATACTGCTGATGACACTGATAGTTGGTTGTTGATGATACCCTGTGCGAGGCTACATCCGTTTACTGAGATTACTAACTATACCGGCGCTTCAGAGCATCAGTTTTGTCAGGAAACCAATATTATTGGCGGAAATTCCAAAATTTAATTATTATAATAGTAGGATAAGGAATATTTTTAAGATATACGGACCGAAGCAGTTATCTATTAATTTATGTACAGTATATGCTATGCATATGTACTTACGCTTATTTAATGTCTTTTTATAGCTGTACTTAACCATTTGTCGTTTGCAGTTTGCAAATCTGATATAATATTAAGAGGTTGAATCATACCTTGCTACGTATTTAAAATAATCGCTAAATTTGTACAGCTTCACAAACCTAAATACACGCGATGTTTATGATTCGTTGTGAAAAAATTAAGATCTTATCAGTCGTAAGCCATTCTGGATGCATCAATATGCTAAAAATAGACCGAATTTATTTCTAAAATAAATATAATTTACACAACGAACAAAATTAACATTATTTCTTATCGCCAGAATGATATCACAGAGAGATGCCAGAGATGTAGTTGCTAGGCAATGCAAATTGCAGTAATGTTTACTGATTTAACGTACCCATGTTATCAATTTACTGGCCGAGAATTATTTAGCTGTTTACTGAGACTGTTCCCTTATTGCTGACGGACACTGGCGAACCGTCACTGATTTCATTGTTGTCAGCAGAAAACGGAAGGCGGCCTATATTCCGTATGATATATTCCATTTCATATAAGTTTGGGCAAATCTGATAGCAACTTGTGGGCAATAATTTGTAATAGTTTGTTGTTTGTGTCACTACAGAAGATACTATTTGCAGTACAAATGCTGAAATGGATATCTCAGATTCATTTTAGAGCTAAAAAATGTCTTGAAATGTGCAACAAATCACAAAATACTTAAAAGTATTGCCATAAATTGCTGTCAAATTTATGCAAACTTATATGAAATGGACTGTAACTATTGTTTCGATGGCCTACTTTGTGACTAGGTTAGGTAAGTGGACTTTACGTCTCGCCGACAGCGAGGTCATTAGATACGGTGACACAGCTTGGTACAATGACAGCAGCTGGGAGAGGAGTTGGCAACGGTCTTTGTTAAAGGTGCGCGGTTCACCTGTTTTCAACATCTTTATTTATTTTTATATTTGTACCATTTTTTTCCCTTATTTTAGACATAAATTGTGATAAAATCTTCCTCTTAGGAAACTTTTTTTATCTCTCATAGGTTTTGCGTAATGAGTCGTAAACGTCAAAATTTGTACTTTATGGTTTTATGAACGCCACTAAAACCAACTGACATACCAAACCGACAAAATTCACAGTGTATAACAATGTTGTAGGCTATGATTTTACATATATAAAAACAAAAAATAAAACACTTTTGTACTTAATAAGAAATGCTGAATTTTAAAATGAAAATTAAAAAAAATATCAACAATTTTTTTTTAAAAATACAAAAAAAAATATTTTTTTTGTTTTTATATATGTCAAATCATAGCCTACAACATTGTTACATAGTGTGAATTTTTTTTCAGTTTGGTATGTCAGTTGGTTTTAGTGGCGTACTTAAAACCGTAAAGTCCAAATTTTGACGTTTACGACTCATTACGCAAAAACTATGAGAGATACAAAAGTATCCTTAGAGGAAGATTTTATCACAATGTATGTCTAAAGTAAGGAAAAAAATATTTGGTACAAATACAAAAATTAATAAATACGTTGAAAACTGAGGCGAACCGCGTCGTTAAGGTACCATCCCAGCATTTGCCTGAATGGATTTCAGGAAACCACGGGAAAATCTAAATAAAGCTGGCCGGTACCAGGGATCGAAACCGAGTCCTTTCAAATGCGAGTCTGTCTAGTTACCGTTGCGTCACATCACTCGGTTTTGTAACTATGGCCCAGTATGCGCGGGCAGCTTTTGGAGAGCGGCACGTTCGACAAACAAACTGATGTAAATGCATTTACTTATTTAATTCTAGGTAGAGGGCGAGTGTTGGTTTTAGTACGCGAACAAACGTTTTCGTCGAACATTTTTTTAAATGTCAGATTATAACATTATACGGAACAAAATATTTTGTGGCAGTAACATAACATTCGGGAGATCTCGGCGATTGGTCAATTTACACCTCTTAGAGATATCACCGCTCAAGCGGCAGAAATTTTTCCTGTGACATACTTTTAACATTGATGTTTCTAACCTGTAGTAGAATTAACCTTACTTAGGTGCACACCTGCAGCTCTGCTCTTATGTTTTCAACTATTAGTAAGGACCCCTGTTTTTCGCGAAAAGAATTCTGCCACAGTTTGTTTCAGTAACTTTCGTGTACATCTGCAATTGAAGACTTAACGTTCATAAGGGGCTAAGTGCCGAAAGGTTAGTTTCTAGATAATGACGAAAACTGTACATTGCGACAAACAAATGAACAAGGAATTATCCAAATGCGTTCACATATTTATTATAATAGGACAGTAGTAAATACGCGCAATCGAACAGTAACTAATACAAAACACTTATGAACATTATTTATATATTTTTTCAATGAACTAGAATGCGTTGATGTTACTCCAACCATGTAATCGTGCTGATGTACGGCGCGCATGAATATCACTAGGAGATAGCACTTTAGGTATGTCTTCGACCTAATGTTTTGGCACCTTTCTATGCATCTAACTAATTTTTGCCGAAAGTAGTACTTAGTCCCTTTTGAATGTTAAGTCCTCAATTCTGTTTCATGGTTATTGGCAGCGTGTCTACACAGACTAAATAGTAATACAGACACGAAATGACGAGGCGGCTCATTTGATACGGGCGAACTTCGCCGCTTATTGGCTGCCCGAGGTTGTTGATACCAGCCCCGTGTATGTTTGGATCCTGCATGTTACTACAGGTTTACTATTGGCCTGGCTGCCGGCTAGCAGGGCAGCTGCCTTACGCTGATTGGCAGGAGGTATTTCCGCCATGTTGCTGGCCGGGGAAGACATTTTGCTGGCGTGTGTGACTGAGTTCGGCCGTTCTACTGGCTATATCACTTCTGTATTCCTAAATATTCTGTGGTGTCTATGTGACGATCCGTATCTCATTTGACTGAACCAATTACAATAACGTTTCTACAACACCACACGTCTGTGATTTGCCGGTAGAAGCCCAAGGCTCCTGAGAGTTAAAATATCCAATCACCGGCCACGAAGTAGAACTGCAGATGTGTACGAAAGGCACCAAAACAAATCGAGGCAAAACATTTTTTCGCGAAAAATAGGGGTTTCTAACTATCAGTGTTCTTTAGGTTCTACCAGCAAATCACAGACGTGTGGTGTCGCAGTACCTTGTTCTGATTGGCACAATCAAATGAAAGACGGCTCGGCACAGATGTACATAACCAATAACTATTAAGTAGAGCTGCAGATGTGCACGTAAAGGAGCGAGCACACTGGATCCCTTCAGTTCAGTTCATTTCCGTCAATGTTAAAAATTTCCGTGAATTTCCGGACAATTTTACGGAAAGGTCTGTTTAATTAGCGCAAACATAATTTTGTTATACATGATTTCGTTTCATTAATTAAACATATGTAAAACTATGAGAAGAAACTAAAAAATAACCAGAACGCATTATTGTGCCTGCATTCTAAAATAGTCCCATAAATATGCGAGTTTCCATAAGTGAAACTGTTGCCTTCCGTAAATTAACGGACACTTCTGAGGAATTTTTTTACCGCAGCACTTCTCCGTAAAACAGCGTACATTATTTTTAACAGTGCCACCATGTATGTTGGTGAGAAATTTTAGCTACTGCTGTGTAGTACTCCTTAGTAACACACTAACAAATTCCACTGACGTTCGGTACCACTTGAAATACTCTCATGTACACCGTTATAAATTTAACAGAAATGTATCGTTAATAAACGGAAACAGTGTCCGTAAAAATCAAATACGGAAAATGTCTATATTAAATATACACTACGGAATCATACGTAATATGTCAATAAGTATGCGGACACTTGCACGGAAATAATCGTAAATTCATGGGTTAGAGAGCTGTAAATGTGACATATTTTGATAACATCACCGATAAACCTGCAAATCTGTAGAAATGCAATTGTAGAATTATAGACATGTAAGTATGACTCAGTTCCGTGTGATGAAACAGTTTTACGGAAACTTATGTTGGGTTAGGAAACAGGTTTTCATGAATTTACGGAGATATCCAGAGAAATTATAACCGGAAAGTCCGTAAATCAACGGATAAAATTTTCACAGTGTAATTTCCATCAGTCAGTTGCCGTCATGCAGGCGCACACTACACCCGTTCGCTTTCAGCTGAGAATTTATGACCACACTCAAAACACTAGTCCGCTATTGAGAGAGTATCTTCCGTCTCCAGTCTGATTTGCCAGTTGGTGCAAGTTCGACTGAACGGAAGGTGAGGAAGACGTGAGGAACTGAACTGAACGGACGCAGAGTGTGGCGTGACATCTGTTAATATAAACAGCAACCTGTCAGTCAAGGACTGAACTAAACTGAACCGTGTAGAACGGATCCAGTGTGCTCGCTCCTTAAGGTGTGAAAAGTAAAGCGGTTTAATTTTCTTCTCTGGTTGCCGTATTGGTACTTGTAAAACACTTATGGAAAATTCTTCACATTTCCTTTTCACTTAAATTGTAAAATTTGTGCCCAAGGCCCGTACCTAGTGGTCCTAGTGGCAAACCCAAGCCTAATGGGTCTAGTGGTGAATCAGGGCTTAATGGACCTAGTGATAAATCCGAATTTAATGAACCTAGTCATAAATCCGGACCTAGTGGCAAATCCTGTCCTAGTGGGTCTAGTGTTAAACCCGGGCCTAATGGGCCTAGTTATAAGTCCGAGCCTAGTGGGTGTAGTGGCAAATCTGGGTCTAGTGGTCCTGATTGTAAAGCCGGACCTAGTGAGCCTAGTGGTAAATCCGGCCTAGTGGAAAAGTGGTAAATCTGGGCGTTGCAGGCCTAGTAGTAATTCCGGACCTAATGGGCCCAATGGTTAATTCGGGCCTAGTGGGTCTAATGGTAAATGCGGCCCTGCCGGCGCGTCTTCTAATATTTCGCCCGGGGCAGACATCCATCATGTCCCTATCGTAAATACGAAAGCAGTACAATGAAACCAAGAACACAAGTTCGCACACGCTGTAACGGACTGGACACTCGTGTCTGCCTGCTGGAAGAAAGTCGGGACCCTCCGCAGAGCTCGTTAACCAAGAGCGGATGTACCTCTTCCCGTGTGCGCGATGGGAAATAAACACTGTGTAGCCTTGCGCCACTCTCGAGTCTCTCAGGTTACGGCATCAACCACAGGAGGGCAGCACAGGTTAAGGCTGTTCAAGAAAAAAAAATCACAATTATTATTTGTATAAAATAGTGTTAGGTTTGTGGACGTTCCTAGGGAACACATTTTCCTCTTACAAAATAAATTTAACTCGGCCGGTTTTCCCATAGTAGCATTTCGAAGTCAAATTTGCACGTTTTTACCCTATACACTCCCGGAAAACCAATTAGAAAAAATTAAACGAAATAGTTTAGAGTGAATCTGCATGTCACGAGCTACAGCTTGATGTATATGAAAACCCATTACAATAAATATTTATATTTAAAAAGCAATTCTAAAATTTGAAATATTTTTGTTTGAGTAATTTTTTTTTTAAATACGAAACTTTTTTGTAGGGGTTTTGCTTTTATTTGCTTCCAGCCTTAGCCCGTATCATGTCGTTTGACTATGAGTTATTTCGTATCATCATGTTTTTTTTATTGGGGGGGGGGGGATTGTGGTAACTAAAATCACGCAAATTTTGACTTTGAAATGCCATTATGAGAAAACTTGCTGAGCTACTTTTTTTTGTAAGAGGAAAATGTACACCCAAGTGGCGTATACATAACAAACACTATTTTATACAAATATAAAATTATCATTTTCTTAAGGGGCCTCCCTAGATAGGCTGCGTTTGTGTGTGTGTGAGACAGGAGTGGTAAGGCTGCCACTATCCCACGTATGGTTTGCATTATCGTCTCTACCCGCAAGCCACTCAGCTGGCGTGCAGCACTGTACTATTATCCATTTTTCTATGGGACTTTAAGCGGTGACCACATTATTTTATTTGTGGGCAGCGTAGTTCAAGGTCTGACGCTTGTTTCTATAGTTATTTTTTTTCTAATCTGATAAATATTATTCCAGATACGGCAATCTGAAAAGGCCTTTTTTTTTGGCAGTTTTGAGCGACCAGAAAGTAACGTTTCTAATAAACATGCCGAATTTTTAAAACTATAGCTACATAGTTAGAAATGTGTGTTCCTTTCATAGATATATAGATATGATGCACGTTAAATAGTTTCGTCAAAAAGAGAATAGTCGTAACTTCCTGCAACGCATTTAAAGGGCAGGTAGGGAGGCCCCTTAATGGGACTCGACAAAACCTATTCCTATATGTTTTTATATTGTTAAGATACTGTTAAGTTCTAGTGTGAGAAAAGTATAACAATGGTGAAAAAATTTTTTATTAATTAATTATGGTAAGTATGACGTTTTAAATTCTTGTATTATGCAATACGAAAGTAAAAATTGAGCCGAAACATTATGCTGATCTAAGTTACTAGTACACGACAAAGACTTTTCATTGTAATTAAGAGGTATGCTCGTGGTAAAATTTTAAATTTTATGATAATATTCAAAGAAAATTTAGACAAATACTAAACGCAGATTGAAGACAAGCGAATGGTCTTTTTTAATAAATGTCTCCGTAATGTTGCTATTACTTTAATAAATACTTGAACCAGTGTCTTCAATTATGAATATTTTGCGGGTAGAACACAAAGATGTTGAGAATGAAAAATACCTGACAGCTTGAGTCCACTTTACACCGATAAAAAAAACAGTAAAAATGTTAATAAAAAATGTTATCAACAAATTCTGATCTATAGTACACTATTTTATAGCAATATTGATAGCAAAGGTATTATTAACATTGCTGAAATCACCAATGTTAGTAACAAAGTTGTAAGCATGATGAATGGAAGTTAATAACAATGTTGATTACAAAAATGCCTACAACATTGCTGATAACATTGCTAGTAACATTTGTTACTAACAACCTTTGATCTAGACCGCTCTAGAATGTGTCTGGGAAATAATGTTATCAACAGTCTTGATGACACAGTTATTAACATGTTTTAAAAATTAATATCTTTTGTTGCTAGAAAATGGTTTCGACAAAATGTTAGTAACAAATGGTTTTACCAATTTTTATAAACAATAACAAAGCTTATAACAGAATGTTGGCAACAATGTTGATAACACAATGTTGTCAACAATTATCAAGCATTTTTACAACATTGTTAATAACTTTGTTGAAAACACATGTTATTAGCAATGTCATTATTGGTGTAAACTAGGCTTTACCATGAAGCAAAGCTGCAGATGGGGACGTATGGCAGTAAAACAAGTTGTTGCAAATTTATTTTCGGGAAAATCAATCGTTCTTCATTATTGGTTGAAAATGTTTTTCAGACGGGCCGCACAAACTGCCGGCCAAAAGCAGGAAGTCAGAGGAATATATAGTGACCTGCAGTCCAATCTGTTGTCACAATGACGCGAAATTATTAGCACGACCCCGTCTGTTACAACTTTATAACATAAAACTAATGACCTGATACACCATCTATTTTGTCAAGTGACACATTAGCGGCACGGCAGTATTGAAGATAATTACAAACATTAACCCTCTATTACAGTAATTAAGCCACTCTATATTACCATAGTTATTTCCTCCTTCCTTCCTAAAATATCGCCCTTATTTAATGCAGTTAGAGGGGTAGATTTACACTACGCTTTTCTTCTACACGGACCTTATTAAAAGTTTTTACACACGGTCAAACATTTTTTGAAATAAATTAATTGTATAAGTTGCAACGAATCAAATTACGCAGTACTGTACGTGAATACTAACAAGGCATTCTTCTATGGTACTTTCACAACGTGTTGGCAGTTTATCCCACAAATCCTACTCCCTCACGATCGGAAACGTTCTTGTAAGATCAATTTCCGTCATTTTCATAATTTACAAAAAAAGTTTTCATTTGTGTTTTTTTAATTTTCATCAGGTTGCCTACTTTAAGGCATAGGTTTCAGTGACATTGTGTTATTAGTGTTAAATAAGCAAGTAAAAATTTAAAATGAAATTATTGTAATCCGAAAATTGTAGAATGAGAATTATTTCATACAGCAAAATATAAGTCAGTGTGTAATGTCTATCCGTCAGGCAATATAAGCGTATCTACAAAAGTGGAAAATGAAGAGGGGAGGAGGGGGAGGAACGGCAAGGCACGTGTCGGCTCCCCAAAAAATTCTAAGTAATTAAACATAATTATGTCAACCTACAAAATCAAAAACTTGACTCATTTCATATATTTGACGTAGGGAAAACGTATTTCAATTTTTTTATTGCTGATACAATCACAAGAATTTTTTTTGTCCTAGGGTGCCCTTTCACACCTCCCCGCCAACCAAATAAAAAGTCAGGCTACGCCTGTGTTAAGTATTTGATACAAACATTACGAATTTTATATTTCTCAGAGGAGAGGAGACGCTTAGCTTTACAACGGCGAAGGAAACTCACGTCGTGACAAAATCACCGGTACTGGCATCCGCGCACTGGCCATAGTTCTCGTCAGTGAACTAAACGTTCTTTTTTTTTCTTCTCCTCTGTCCTTCCTTCTCAGACAACACCTACCATGAAGATAGTCTTAGTGGGTCAGTCCCGCGTCTCGAGGGACGGTAACGGTCCGGCCAAGTTCCTGTGTCATCTCTCGCCCGAGCGAGACATTTCGCCTCGTCATGCCGGACTGCAGTTGTCCCGACCACGTACAACCACTTGCGATGAAATCCCCGCACCAAGATAGTAGCGTGGCCGAGATCCTCAGAGCAAGACGTGGATAGAGGAGTAGCGTACATGGGCGAGAACCTCATAGCAAGAAATGGATATAGGAGTAGCGTGCATGAGCGAGAACCTTAGAGCAAGAAGTGGATAGAGGAGTAGCGTGCATGGGCGAGAACCTCAGAACAAGAAGTGGATAGAGGAGTAGCGTGCATGGGGGAGAACCTCAGAGCAAGAAGTTGATAGAGGAGCAGCGTGCATGAGCGAGAACCTTATAGAAAGAAGTGGATAGAGGAGTAGCGTGCATGAGCGAAAACCTCAGAGCATTATTGGGATAGAGGAATAGCATGCATGGGTGAGATCCTCAGAGCATTTGGTGGATAGACGACTAGCGTTTTTCAGTAAACTACCCTCACGACATATTCCATGGCTGATTTCTCTTCCAACTCCTGTGATTGTTGTGTACAGTTGTCTGTAAAGTCTCTGATGACATCGCTGTTACTGTTAAAAAAAAGTTTCAATTTTTTGGCAAAACTGCAAGTGGTTCACATCTAGATACTACGAATTTTAGATGAAAAGAATTTTGCAACAACTTCTTTCATTGCCTCATGCGCATATCTGCAGCTATATCTCATGGTCATTGGCCGTGTATCCATGCGCAGAGGCGTCACCGTACGTATGTGGTTTGCTGATTGAATCCAAAGACGTTGAGAGCTAAAAACATCAAATTATAGGCCAGGAAGCAGAATTGCAGACATGCACGTTAGGCATGGAAACAAGTTTGTGAAAATTTATTTTCACAACAATTTCGGTGTGTGTATTCACATCTACGCCGTGTTCCGATACTCACTTCTTTCACCGTTCAGTGGTTGCAATAATGTCAGTTATTGTTCCGATAATGTTGGATAGCACTGATATTCACTGAGAATTGTTCACGGCTGACTCCTCGTGCGAGAATATAATGACTACTGATTCCACTGGAGCTCTGGAGGACGTGTAACGTTAGTGTAAACAGACATCGGCGTGATATTTAAAACATGGTCTCAAGAAATTTTTAAACATTCAAATAATGATGGTGTAACTCAATAATATATTTACTTCACATAATATTTCTTAAGAACGTTTTCCCAAAGTTGCCACTCAAAAATACCATTCAAACTAAATTGATATCAGAAGCATATCGGGTAACGCAGTGAAAGAGAGTTTTTCATATAAGAATATAAGCTTTTAAATATATTAGGAAATTATGTTTGTTAGTTTAATTCGTATGAGTTGTCTTTTATTTACATTTTCATAGATGTCAATAGTTCCGAAACTCTCTCACCACTGAAGGTGACGAAACAATTACTGATTACTGGCACTGTTCCGTTACTGCTGACGAACATTGACAGACTATAAGTGAAGTCAGTGCTCACCAGCAGTATTGGAACGCGACACTAAACTAACATTTTCTTTGCAGTAAAAAAAAAGTTGGAAAATTAAGCTTGTTTTCGTCGTGTGGAGTTGAACACAGCAAGCAATGCAGCATCATAAGGAAAGAGGTGTGATGCTATTGTAGCGCAGAGGATTTTAACGGTACTCCGAACAACATCCGTGCGGTTTCGTCCTTTTGTTCTCACAAGCGTAGTAGGAGATTCTGTCCTGCGGTTGTTGCTGTATGGAGTATAAAGGGAGGGAGAGGGGGTGTTAGAGCAATGTAGGAGTGATTTTATTACCTCAGGAATAGAATAAGGCTCCGCTCTCACGGAAGTTGGTAATGCACCGTACGTTTCGCAACTTGTAGCCTTCGCACAGAACAATGAACCTTATACATTTGAGCACTAGTTTCCTCAGCAGATTTATGACGTGTGTTTCTCTCTCTCTCTCTCTCTCTCTCTCTCTCTCTCTCTCTCTCACGCCGTCTGCCTTGATCTAAAGACCGATATAGGCTGTTCGGGATAATATGATCACTCGAAAAAGTCCTGCTAAAGTTCTATTTTCAGTCAATTCTTATCTTTCCGCGCGTAACCGTTAACGACGGGAAATGTCTAACCACTCTGTGTAAGATAAATTGTACAGTCAGTATAAATCTATACAGTTTAGTAAAAAAAGTTTATTGATTATATAAAATGCAATTATGTTGATTTCGGTTGATATTGTTTTTGTATATAACTAGGAAATACACGGAACTATATTGCGTAATTTCGTTGCCAACCTAACAAGCAGTAAGGGGACTAGAGTTAATGTTGAATTATATGCAGTAACAGCTAGTGATACTTATAAAGGGTACAATTTTTTAGTGCTCACTTTATCCCGAATGACCTGTAGGCCTACACAATATCCATAATTAAGTATAGAATTCCGAACCAAATTCAGTGCAATTAGCACTTCGTTAGTGTGTACCGCAACTTCGCTGGTTCCAGACAGGATTCCGTACTTAATTTTACAGATGCAGTCCGTTCTATTTGTCATGGTAGTATTGTTCACGCGCATGCGCAGTGCACAGTTCCAGTCAACGCGCATGTGAAGTACGCAAGTAGGCGTGCCAACATGCTTTGAATAGAAATAAAATTCTTGTTTCCTACTGAACATATGACCATCGGAGTTTACGAAACCTTAATAATACAATATTGTTGCACTTAATTGGCAATAGCACGTATGTCTTGTATTGTGAAATAGTTTTCGGAAATGTTACAGTCACACTTCATGGAATATAGCAACCAACATCACAAATATACTTTTCTTCTTTATGTATCGAAACATGGTAGTACACAAAGATAGTGTGTACACAAAACAGAAGTTTTGCTACATTATTCTGGTATAAAATAGCAATATAAATTTATGAACAGAATTAAGTAAGTAATTTAGTAGAGAATTAAGGATATCGTGTACCGGGCTTTAGTTTCAAATGTGTACTTTTTACAGCATATAAAAATGTCGTTACCAGCCACCCTTTTCCTCTATACAAAGGATCTCGGTTGGCACAGTGGTCAGACCCCTCGCCTCCCACCATGGCGATCAGAATTCGATTCTCGGCGGGGTCGGTCCCCGGGTTTTCGCATGTGGGAATCGTGCCATATCACTCCATACTCACCTATAGATGTTAAATTCTAACCAAATGTCTTCATTTTCCTTTGCACAATTACTGATCAATTTACATCGTGAAACTGTTGGAAATATCGACATTAAAACTATTATTACCATCGCACGTCTGTTTAACTATAAAATTACTATAGCCAACTTCTCTACTTCTGTTCTAGTCAGTCGATAAAATTGTTCTTAAATAAAACGTTTAATCAAGTATTAATTTTTGACCACTGTTAACACTGTTGGAGATGTAGTACATTACGTTAATGATTTCATTAAAGAAACTTTTTACATTTAATTTTGAATTTATTGGCAAGAGTTTCCAAACGAGAGAGTGGTCATATCTGTCAGAGGTATAAAATATAATTCTACATTTTATGCGAAAATGCTACCAACTACTCAAATTTCTATTACGTCTTAGAATTTTATTCGTATCTACGGTAACATGTAAGTGCTATAAACTCCTTCACGAAATACGTTGCTATTGGCATACTTTCTGACTTGGTATTGATATTTTTAATGTGTTCTAAACAAATACAACTATTATTAAATTTTCGAAATCTCGTATATTTGACAATAACCCCTAAAATCGAAGCCCATAGTGAAGAATCACATCACAGGTTTTTTACCCCAAATTTCAGTCGCAGAAAATGTATATGTGTGTGTATTTGTGTGTGAGTGTGTTGTGTTGTGTATGTGTGTCAACTGGTTTTTGGTTCATCCACGACATGGCTTTATCAAAGCTATTATGAATTAGACTTTTTTTTTTTTTTTTTTTTTAACAATTTACAACTGAACCAGCAAAGAACTGTTAACATATTTCTAAAGATTGTTTAATGTTACTGAGTAAGTGAAAATAAAAATTAATTTGGGTAGGAATCAAACACATTAATTTTATTCAGTTCCGAGTCTCATTTAAGTTGAGAATTTCAATTACTCCTATTTTATTTATTTTAAATCCTTTAACACCACTTTTAATACATTTTTGAGCATTTTTATTACCTTACCTTATTGACTGAAGTTGGCCCAACGCCACTCAACAACTGGTTCGTGTTTGTTACATACACTGCTGCGATCTCTTCTTACAGTTTCTACTGGTAAGTCAAGAAACGGGAATTACCAGTACTTGTAATTCAAAAAATTTGTAATACTGCATAACTTTAAAAGTAAAATACAATGTGAAGTCAAGGGAATTAGGATTGGCAGTGGAAAATGCATAGTTTTATGTTCGCGTCGAATATTTGACAACATGGACAAAACTTCTGATATGTGTTTCCATGTAGCCTAATTAAAATAAATACACCGTACAGTTCTTGAAAAACTAGTAGAATTTCTGTTTTTTTGGTGGAAATAGTTCTGCACCAAACTTGTTCCGTTGTCTTGCGTGCACATCTGCAGCTCTGCTTCGTGATTAGCAGTATGTCTTTGCCCAGAGACGTCACACATTTGACTGAGCCAATCAGAACAATGTTACTGCGACACCTCACGTCTGTGATTAGCGGGCAGAACTCTAAGACGCTGAGATTTGAAAATTCATCCAATCACTGGCCATGAAATATATATACAATAAAACAATTTGTTAAAAAACTTTTTCTCAGAAAATGTGTGGCCCTAATAAAGAGATCATAGAAGGGGAGAATTAATATGCGGAAAAATTTACAAATATATTTATTTTAAAAATTCTAAACCCTTATCGATTTTTTCATCAAGTATATCATGACAATTTTTTTCGATGTTAACAAGCATATTTACTTGTGTAAATTTCCAAAATGGTGATTATTTGAGACATGCAAAATTCGCGTTATCATTTGTTAGCAGACTAAACTTCACTTTCCTATACATAACAAAGCATAATCTGCGATTCAGTTGGCCAATATATTTTATGTGTTGTCATGTACGTGTGTTACGTCTTTACAGAGATTGGCCTCTCTACCGTGTAAGCATTCTTCGCGGCGAGTCGCGACAATATCGGCCAGTGGGAGACGTCGAACGAGCCCATAATCACTTGGAGTCTAGTCAGCTGTCAGAAAATAACGCGAATTTTGCATATGTCTAGTGATTATTTTATTTTGTCATGCAAGTGTGTAGACTGTAAAGGTTTACATTTTTCATACTAAGAAAATAATATCCGTACGAATATACAGGTTTTCCTGATACGGCCGTATAATGAGCGCACAACACGAATCCAGGGCTTCATTTGAGACGAAAATTTTGAAGAAGAATGTTGTACGGTGACGTTTTACATGCACAATGTGGCAACGTAGCACGGATTGAACCGCCTCTTGTGTTCAGTTCCACAGACGTCTGAGTATGGGCGTGTGTTCAAATCTCGAGCAGTCCAAACAGGATTCAACGTTTACTCGACCCGACATTCATAAAATAATACCTGGGCGTGGAACGCAAGAAGTGACTTTCTTCGTGCAGTGTTGCCACATCGTGTGCGTAAAGTATTGTACACTATATTACCATGACATTTTTGTCTATAGTCTATGCCAATATTCACGTGATGTGTTCATTATACGGCCGTACCTGTGCAACCCTACACTGTAAAAAAAAACTTCCTGAAACGTTTAGGAAGTAATTAACCTAAACGCAGTAGGAGTCAGTTACCATACTTCAGCCTTGTAAATATGCAAACTTTTACACTTGTTACAATACAAGTCTGGTAACTTCAGTATAAATTTGACTGTTTTATATAAAAAGTTTAGGAATGTTACCATGGATGTCTGGGAAACAATTCTACCATACATACTTTCTTAGCGATCCCATACTAATGTGTGGCAAAATCACAAACTATTTTTTAGAGTGTGAATACAAGTTGAAGTTCTCGTTATGTACATAAATTAACGTTATTTTATCTTGCTAACAACGACACAGCAAGCACAAAGGACAGTGAGTCAGTGTTGTCGGAAGGGAAGCTCTCCGGCTGCTATACGGGTCAGCGGACATGTTCTCGCTGTTATCTGTGACCGCTGGAACTGTTACTGCTACCGCGGCAGGTGCCACATCATGTTACATAGAGTAGGAGGCGCGTACCTGCCGCACAGTTACCAACCTTACCGCTCAACATTTCTTTATTTTGTTATTGTAACCCGGAAACATGCAGACCATATATCGTGACCACGGTCTATGACGGTAAGGTCTTGATACTGTGGAATAAAATGTGACTCCTTTTTTGTCTCAGAGCTAGTAGTCTTTTAGTGGAAGATTTGTCTCGTTTTATATTTGGCTTAGCAAGTTTTCACAGCTTAAAATGTGCATTCGTTACCGGAATTGCCTGTATTATAGATAGAGGCCGGAAAATTTCGCGAATTCAATTACCTGCTCACTCAAGCTCCGACCATTTGTCCACTAGCTGCTACTCAGTGGAACAGCAGACAATGAACGAATAGACGGGGCTTGAGTATGCATAGCACAATTGATTCTAGTCTGCAGGTCATTAAATCAGCGAAATTTTCCGACCCCTAATTATAGAAGAAAATAATTCAAAATCTAGAGAATGTATACTCAATTTATATTGGGACACATTTTCACTTATAAAATTTAGTTTTTCCATGTAGAAATTTATAATTATTCAATTGAGAAATATATAATAATTGAATTTATAATAATATTAATTTTAAATTATAAATTTATATTTATTGTCAGACTACTTATATTAAACAGTTACATAAACAGTTCCACACACATGTCAATGCATTTATGAATACAAAACATATATCAACAATACCAGCTTACCATGTTAACATAATTTTATATAAATTATTTTTAGTGCTGTAACACTGCCAGATGTAAACAAGACAAATCTTCCACTAAATCATTACTAGCTCTCGGCGACTAAGAGGAGGCACTTTTCTCTCGCTGGAGAGCATACGCAATGTCAAGACCTCTTCCTCTTAAACCATATATCGTGATATATCTTTATATCGTGATAAACCACTTTGTGGGCTTCACAAAATTGGGAAGGATCTGTACACCTAGTTCACTAGATTACCAACGTAGCGCAGGCATGTATAGTTTCGGCAATAAGTGACATACGTATCACATATAAATCAGTTAAAGTCGGTTCGGAATAAAGTGAGGACCACGATCGTAGAAGACAGGTCTGGAAACTCGCCAATCTACCAATCGCTGCTATAGAACCACGTTGTTCTAACTCCATTTTTTTTTTATTTTAAAGATTTGTGGCTAGTCTATACGAACTCCATTCGTTTTACGTTACAGTATAGAGGAAATAGAAATATTCAACTCAGAAGGTATAGAACCAGAATATTCTACTTTTTGTTCTATCTCCATTGCAAAGGTATACGTTTACTGTTATTTATTCTTTTCGTTTAGCATTATAGTATTTGAAACATTGGAAACAGGGTCCCAATATGATATTACATATGCACTATTTATAGCGTGCGTTAATATTGTAACTGCGAATTAAAACATATGTTCCGCAAACTTGTAATGGCTCTACTGTAAAATTTCTAAATATGTAGTTAGAACAACGTGGTTCTATAGCAGTGCAATGTATTTTGCTTGACCCCCTTATTTGGCTGCAGTTCGCCAAGTTACCGAGAATGTTGTACTTTTTGGCGCTGTAATCCGGGCGGTCGGACTCAAACTCCGCCCTCTTTTTTTTTATTGTTAAAATTATAAAGTATATAAAGATTTCTGGAGCCATGATTTAAAATTGTGAGTGAATGAAGTATTTCATAAATTGATAATAAATACGTTTTGATAAATTGTTTATCTTAGTGGGAGGGAAGTGGACGGAGTTTGAAATCGACCGCCCGGATTACAGCGTCAAAATGTATAGCATTATCGGTAACTTGGCGAACTACAGCCAAACAACAAGGGGGTCAAGTTTCCAGGCGAGTGTCCAGACCTGTTCTTCTACGGCCGTGGTGAGGACTCAAAAAAGCCCTGCTTGAATTCTATTTTCAGCCAATCCGTATCTTTCCGCACGTACGGCTAACGACGGGAAATATCTAACCTCTATGGACACGTCACTTAATGTTTGCCCGTATAAGATAAATTGCCCAATCAGCGGGAATTTATACATTCCATAAATAAATTTATTGATTACATAAAATTAATTTCTGTCTATTTCTATTGATTTTGTTTCAGTCTTGTATTTGAAAATGAAAATACACGGAACTGTCTTGCGTGATTTCGCTGCCAAACTTACGAGCAGTTAAGGAAACTACAGAAAACGTTAATTTGCATGTAGTAACGGATAGTGATAATTTTCAAAGTAAATTTTTAATGTTCACTTTATCCCGAACAACTTATAAAATGTTTATCATATGTCTGTTACTCATGTTCGGACCTTAGTATCACGAAGTAGGGTAGGTTTACCCTATAACAGTTGAGAGTCAAGAGTAAACGGTGTGAACTTTATCCGAGTAATTTGTTTACCGAAAATAGCTTGAAAAAGGATTCTACATTTTTGACAACCCTAGATAAGGTGGAACAACGGCCTTCGTCTTGGATTTATTTAACTTTCTGTTTTAACTAACGGGAAAGTTCATTGCCGTGTATGTAAAGATGATGTTATATCGCGAAAATGTTTTGGGCCAACATACCTTTGACAACGCTGTAGTTTCTTGTGACATGTATGTTTGGGTAATATCATAGCCGTCTTTATAAGAAGGCCGCGGCCTTAGATCTGGCAACGCTGCACACAAGGGTCATTTTTACACTTCTTTTGTCTCGCCAACGGCAGTGGCTTCCTCTGATTCGCCGGTATGTAGGGCAGAATAACGAATCAGATACAGCCATTGCCTTTGGAGAGCTAAAAGAAGTGTTAAAATGACCCTTGTGTGCAGGGTTGCCAGATCTAAGGCCGCGGCCTGCTACTAAAGATGGCTATGGTAATATACATCTGACACAACGTAACTGTCTGCAGACCAGTAATATGCATAAAATATTACATTAGCGAGATTGTTATTGGCTCAGTCAAATAGGGTAACAGCTCCACGTACAAGCGAAAGCCAGTGATATTCTGAACGTGCGTTAAAACTCCAGCAAGCAGACAAGTTTTCCCGCGATAAACTATCATCTCTACGTATATGTAATGATTACATCAAAACTCGGGCATCAGCCAATCAGCGCCCGAGTTCGCTGACATCAAAGGAGCCGGCTCGCTAGTTCGCATCTGATATCCTTGTTTATTCTGTGTCTAAGTGAACTGGTTTTCATTATTCACTATCGCCGAGTGAACCCAGGCTGATCATAACCCACTCTGCCCGCTATATTGCAGGGATGGCCAGCACGAGGTCGCTGAGGACGCAGCTGGTGGCGTCGGCTCTCGTCTTCTGTACAGCCCTGGCCGACACCGTGCAGCTGTCTGGTGAGTCTCCAAGATTGATTCATGCCTTCTGAGGTAGAATTTATGACTTTTTCTTATAAGTAGGGAAATGAAACATTCTCACGTTGCATGACCTGCACGTTAGAATCCACTATCATATATATATATATATATATATATATATATATATATATATAAGGTTAATTCTATTACATTTTAGAAATAAAATGTATTTTCTTATGGGAGAGTTTGGAACAGGTGATATTTCTGCCGCTAGATTCGTTGCTATCGCTAAAGGACCAGAAAAATTCGAAACCATAGTAAATTTTAATTTTAAATAGGCTTGAAAATGACAAAATAAATTTAACTTAATTTTACAGTGAAAATAGACTAATTTCGCGTTTTAAATTATCAGCTTAGGGCCGGTTTCACAATGTCTGGTTAAAGTATCGGTTATCTGACCATATGATAAATATAAACGAAACTTTTAACTTTTGGCTAAAACAACAGCGTTTCTGAAAACACTACTCCCGTTTAAAAATGTATGGTTAGCTAAGTGCTGATTAATGTAAATTTGGCAACCATGCAGTGACGTTTCACGTTGTGATTGGGTGGTGAAACGATGTTTTTAAGTCGCGGTTAACATTAGCTAGTAAACAACTTGCAATACTGCAATGGACGGAAGATGTTAAAAATTCACGTCCCGGTAAATTTATTACCTCTGAAAACGAACTCTAATTACCGTAATTGAAAAATGTTCTCATATTGTGAAATGTAAAAAACAGATGCAGTGACGTGGAAACAGGAAGAGGAATATTGGGAGACAGTTGCAGCCGAGTTCAAACACTCTTTCGGGCGTGTGTCTGCGTACCGACAACATTTTAAAAGCGAGTTACAAAAACGTAAAAAGATCGATACGAAAAAAGAATAGCGAAGAGCGTATGCAATTCTTCAAGGCGTGATGTGGGATGCCACAGAAATTCACTTCAACAGATTTGTACGGGAAAGTCAAAATTCGTGATAAACGTGGACGAAAAGCAGGCTTGCAGATAAACTTACATTTTGTTTCACCGTTAATGATTTTGCCAAGTTTTGCTTTGCAATTTCCGATTATAAGTGTAAAATTACTGCGAGGAACTTCCTCTATGTTCGTGTTATTTTATATTTGGCGAACATAACCTCTCATGAATGAAGCCAAATATTAATTGAAGATTACTTTTCAGCACGGCCGTAGAAGAACAGGTCTGGACACTCGCCTGGATATTTGACCCCCTTGTTGTTTGGCTGTAGTTCACCAAGTTACCGAGAATATTGTGTTTTATTGGCGCTGATGTTACGGCGCGGCGGTCGGACTAAACTCCGCCCACTTCCTTTCCGCTAAGATAAACAATTTATCAAAACGTATTTTTTTTATCAATTTATGAAATACTTTTTTCGCTCACAAATTTAAGAAAAGGCTCCAGAAATCTTTATTTACTTTATAAATTTAACAATGGAAAAAAGTGGACGGAGTTTGAGTCCGACCGCCCGGATTACAGCGCCAAAAAGCACGACATTCTCGGTAACTTGATGAACTACAGCCAAACAACAAGGGGGTCAAGCAAAATACATTGTTAGATAGGCGAGTGTCCAGACCTGTTCTTCTACGACCGTGCTTTTCAGTAATAACAATCTTTGTTTCAAACAATGAGGCGTTCAAAATTACTGCTTTTTGTTGTCATGTGCGAATCGTTGAATAAAAACAGTTTAGATACAAGTTATGCTATGTTTAATTTTCTTTATATGCTTACAAAAATTCGATGCTTTTTTGACGTCTATTTACAGCAAATAGGTGGGATTTTGTGTAACCTAATCAAAACTAACCTTTTCCTCTCAACATTTAAAACAAAAAACAGAAAAGAATAGCAGCATACATTTTATAGCTATAAGGTAAATATGCTATTACTAACAATGTCACAACATGAAACACGTTTCTCGTAATAGTACAGTACGTAAGTTAATATCTTTGTACAGATAAAATATAGTGAGAAAAATTGTCATCTATCGGCAGGACATTTTTCGGTTTGGGAATACCAATATTGAGTTTTGTTAGCAACCATCATCTTTAAAAAATTAGGTCTGCCATATCCTTAGCTGTGAAACAACGTCTGTATGGCAGTGATACATGCATTTCGAATGAAACTATTATGCAATATAAATTCAAGAAATGAATACTTCGTTAGTACAACTTCACATTAAATTATTTATTTCTGATTTTGTAACACATAACCATGTTTTCGTCACAAGGGTTATGTTTTGTTGATTAAAAACACAATCAGCCATATCATTTAAATGTTCCGGTTAACTCAGTAACCGGAACTTCTTCTTGTGTTTAAATTAACCGTTGGTTACTACTAATTAAACAACAGTTTTAAGTTAACCATAACTCGAGAAACACAAAACGTTGCTAACCACCACTTAAAATTTAATCAGATGATAATCGGAACATAACCAGACATTGTGAAACCGGCCCTTAAGGGCGCTGCCTACCTTGAAGCCACGGCGGGAGCAAGCATAGGGTTTTACAGGTTAAATTATTTTCCACCTGGCTCAGTAACGATTGAAGTTACATATATGCCACCTCTGACTTTTTTGTTCGTCTCGGTACCGCGTACATTGTTATGGATCGTTAAGGCAGTTTTTTTCAATACCCGGCAAATTGTGGACAAAAAAGCATTTTTTTACACACAAAAAACACGCGAAAGTGGCTATTTATAATTTATTTCAAGCAATTTTATTTACCTAGCAATATTCTCCTTTTCTCTGCGCAGAAAATGGCTTTTGTCCGGAAGCAATATCACAAAAGGTGACCGAGTGCCATTGAAAATAATTTGACATGTAAAACCCTATTCTTTCTCCGCCAAGGCTCCGAGGTAGGCAGCGCCCTTAATGTAACTTAAAATTCAGGAAAGCACTGTGATTGGTCCGTTTGCACCCATTAGTGATAGGCCCTACCAGCGCTCAGTTTTCCCTGTGACAAACATATAACACTGATCTTCCTAATCTGTAGTAGAATTAACCTTAGTATATTCAAGCCCCGTATATTCGTTCATTGTATGTTGTTCCAGTGAGTAGCAGCTAGTGGACAAATAGTCGGGGCTTGAGAATACACAGGGCAGTAGCTTCTAGCGTGCTGGACATTAAACTAGAGATATTTTCTCTTCCCTACGTGTAAGTAGAGACAGGAACAATTCGCGGGTTCACTGACATGTATGCTAGCCTCCAAGAACATGTGTGTATTCAAGCAGACGTTATCTGCTCACTGGCTGCTCCATGACGCAGTGATATGGGGCTACATTTAGTTGCTTCTGTACTATTGGCTAAGCGACTTCCAGGAAGTCACAGGCCAATTGCGAAGGTGGCACCAACTTAGAATTGCTAGCTTGGTGCCAAAACAAAACGCGATTTTTTCAGTTCCCTACTTGCGTCGACAAGGCTAGTTAGTTATAGTCACTGATTTGTGGCGAAAAGAACTTTACACTAATTTTTTTCTAATGCCACATCAGTAGATCCGCAGCTCTCCTTCGTGGTCAGTTAACTTATTGGGTGTTTTAACTCTCAGCGTTCGGCCCGAAAATAACAAATGCGTAGTATCGCAATAACTTCGTTCTGATTGGCTCAGTCAATTAAAGTTGGTCCAAATATTCATCTCATTATTAATCAGTTGCACTACCTTATATATTCTAACGGACTACAGAACTACGAAGAAAATATAAACAAGAATAGCTTTCTGTCTATTTTTTTTTTGTTTTATTAGATAATCACCTTCTCTTTTAATATATTACTGGATTTTTCTCGATTCGAAAGCGTAAGTATAGATGCAGCAGCGACCGGAGGGTTCTTGCTTGGTAGAGCTGCATATTCTCATAACTGTATAATTCTGATGAAAGTGCCGTAGACTAATAATCATGAAAGATCTACTGGTTAGCGAACGTTAACTGACTACACAGTAATATATAGCACTTGCAGACCCGTGTGTCACAGGCTTCCAATAGCACGCAACCCTGTACAGTTCTCGGGCATCATTGCGACAGCTGGACTATCACTGTATCGTAAGGGAGGACTTCTGGATGGACGAAAATTACATCCTTGGCTCTCTAGAGACGGTTATCCACGAAGTAAGTTCCCATCATGGTACTGGTATGAATCCTGCCGAAGTACTAGTGAGGTCTTCCTTCCTGGTTTGGGTTGACGAAGTTGGTTCTCAGATCCCTCACTTCCTTCCTCTCCAGCCATTGGAATCGAACTTTTTTTTTATTTTCAGTCATGAGTATATATTCCTAACAGCTGTGTAGTTTAGGGCGATCTACATTTGTTACTTGTGCAAAATGCAGTGTTATTACTAACAAAATATCTAATGTATTTCCTACTTGGAAAAATGACTGATCAAGGTTAAAGATAAGATCTGATTAAACAAAACCTCGTATCACTAGTAAGAGTCTAAACTTACATAATCAT